>WEIB01000743.1:0-29008 GCA_015476505.1 Urochloa ruziziensis
AATTAATACATACAATATTTAATTTATTATTGTTCTCACCATTTTATGTCTAAATTTCAGGCCTAAATGCTATGAGCTACGTTGCTGGTATCCCTATGCTGGTTGGAAGCAACTATGGAGAATGGCGCACGCAGTTCAACCTGGCAGTGGTGATGACAGACATTGACACCGCCATGAACTACCCATATCCGGTACTCCCTGAGGCACCGGTGCGTGCACAAAATGAGTCTGATGAGGCATTCGCGGCACGAGAGCATGACCACGCGCCCATTAGAGCAAATTATGATCTCGAGAAGAGAAAATGGGATATATCAAACAAGAAGTGTCTGCTGATCATGCGGACAAAGATGGCAGAGGCCATAAGGAACTCTATCCCAGAAAAGAATGCAGAGGGTGTTGCTCTCACTGCACCTGAGTATATGGCACTAGTGGAGACTCAGTTCACTGGGTCGTCCAAAACTTATGCCAGGACGCTGATTGATCAGTTTCTGAACTCGAAGTATACAGGTGGAGGTGTGAGAGAGCACATCTTGAAGTTGAGCAACCTACATGGGAAGTTAGCTGGTTTGGACATGAAGCTGCCAGAGGATTTTCTTGTCCATACAGTTTTTCGCTCACTTGCACCCGCATTCTCCGACTTAGAGATCACTTACAATTCCTTAGAGGAAAAATGGGATATGCAGAAGCTCATAGCACGCTGTGTCCAAGATGAGGACAGGATGATTGCACAAAATGGTGGACAGGTAAACTATGTGCACCATCAGCAGAAGAAAAAGAACTTCCCTAACAAGAACTTTAAAGCCAAGAACCAGTGGGAGAGTGGTCCTTCAACTGCTCCCAACAAAGACAAGGGCAAGGCACCAGTGCAGTTTGATCGCTCAAACAAGCCACAAGACAAGAAAGAAGTTGGCAAAAATGAGTGTCTGCATTGTGAGAAGGCTGGACACTAGCAGAACAAGTGTCCTGAATGGCTTGAAATGATGTGGAAGAAGGGTGAGGATTTTATTACTTTTGTAGATGAATCTCTGTTTTAAGTTATGATAAATCTACTTGGTGGATTGATTCAGGTGCAACTACTCACGTTGCTAATTCTATGCAGGGATTAAGTATGAGCCGGATGCTGCAAAGAGGAGAAAGAGGAGTTAAAGTTGCAAACGGCGTTGAAGCTAAAGTGGAGGCGATAGGAGAACTCCCATCAAGTTGAAAGACGGCTTCACGCTTCAGCTGCATGACGTCCTTTATGTTCCCTCTTTGAGCAGGAATTTAATTTCAGTTTCATGTTTATCAGACGATGGTTTTAAGTGTTTATTCGATAGTGAACGATGCTTAATCATGTTGAATAAAGTTTGTGTGGGTCTTGCCTTCCGACAAGACAAACTTTATAAGTTATCTACTTATGATGATTTGTATGCATGTGAAGATGTGTATGCAAGTACTAAGATTGTGCATGAGATTGAAAATGTATCCTCGTCTACAAAAGTAACCAAGAAGCGGAAAATAATTGATGACGTTTCATCGAAATTATGGCACTGTCGTTTAGGCCACATTTCGAGGGGGAGAATGGAACGTTTCGTTAAAGGATCAATTCTTCCACCGCTGCAATTCTCAAACTTAGAACAATGTATTGATTGCATCAAAGGCAAATACGTTAAGCAAGTAAACAAAGTAGCAAAACGAAGCACGGGAACCTTAGACATAATACACACAGACATCTGTGGTCCGTTTCCCGTTGCATCAGTGGATGGTTTTGACTCGTTCATCACATTCACAGACGATTACTCTCGTTATGGTTATATTTATCCAATAAAACAAAAGTCAGAAGCGTTGGATAAATTTAAGATATTCAAAGCTGAGGCTGAGAATCAGCTTAATAAGAAAATAAAATTAGTAAGATCAGACCGTGGGGGGGAGTACTACGGTCGACACACCCCGTATGGCCAAATTCCAGGACCTTTTGCAAGGTACCTTCAGGAAAATGGCATAGTTGCCCAGTATAGTGCACCGGGTGACCCACAGCAAAATGGAGTAGCTGAAAGGAGAAACCGTACCTTGATGGATATGGTTAGAAGCATGATAAGCTATTCCACTTACCAGTTAATTTATGGATGGAGGCTCTGAAGACTGCCATTCACATCCTAAACAAAGTGCCTAGCAAAGCAGTTCCTACAACGCCTTATGAACTGTGGACGGGTAGAGAACCCTCTCTCAGATATATGCGTGTATGGGGCTGCCCTGCTGAAGCTAAGATTTTTAACCCAAATATTGGGAAGCTAGATCCCAAGACAGTCAGTTGCTATTTCATTGGCTATACTGAAAAGACAAAAGGTTACTGTTTCTATTGTCCTAACAGACACACAAAGTTTGTAGAAACGAGACATGCAGTTTTTCTGGAGAATGAAATGATCAGGGGGAGCATGGCTACTCGGGAGATAGATCTTGAGGAGAAGCGGGTTTTTGCACCTTGCCCAATGATTCAAGAACCTTTTTTCGAGTTACCTGTGTCAATTCCAATAGTGGAAGCCACTGTGACACCGGTACAAGCTCCTAGTCCTGTAGTGCCAGCAATGAATGAGAACGTGGAACCTATTCCTCAAGTTGAACCAATTGTGGCACAAGATGTTGAACCAGTTGTTGCACAAGAAATAGAACCTCAACAGCCTGTGGTTCCTGAAGTACCGGTTGTTGAGCCAGCTGCTGATCCAGCTGGAGGAGGACTGAGAAGGTCTACAAGAGTGAGACGCTCAGCCATTCCTGATTGCTATGAAATTGGCAACTTAGAAGAATTTCAAATGGGGGGTGATCCCGTCACATTTGAAGAGGCTATGAGAAGCGCTCAGTCTGAAAAATGGCTTGAAGCCATGCAAGAAGAAATGAAATCAATGAGTGCCAACAGAGTTTGGGACTTAGAAGTAATTCCTAAAGGAGCCAAATCAGTAGGCTGCAAATGGGTCTACAAAACAAAATGTGACTCCAAAGGGAATATTGAAAGATATAAAGCGCGACTTGTGGCCAAAGGGTTCACACAAAGAGAAGGAATAGATTACAATGAGACGTTTTCTCCAGTCTCGTGTAAAGATGCCTTTAGAATCATAATGGCATTAGTGGCACACTATGATTTAGAATTACATCAGATGGATGTAAAGACAACGTTCTTAAACGGGGATCTGTTTGAAAACGTCTACATGACTCAACCTAAAGGTTTTGTTGTGGAAGGCAAAGAAAACATGGGGTGCCGCCTAAGAAAATCTATTTATGGATTAAAACATTCTTCTAGACAGTGGTACTTGAAGTTTGATGAGACAATTAAGAAATTTGAGTTTAAGGCAAATCTATACTATAAAGAGTGTCACAATTGAAACGGTTTCTCACCCAAAAGTCTACCTCCCTACCCCTCACAAAGGACCCACAAATCAGGGCCAAAAGGTGGCCCCAAACGACCCCAGGGGGGTAGACGCGTTTGGTCGTCACCCCCCGTTCTTTTGCGCCTCGGCGCCGTCCCGCCCCCCTATTTTTTCTCACCTTGGCATTTTTGTATACCCGCTGCCTTCCTTTCCTTTTGACCGCGTTCTTTGTATGGTAATGCAATCAAGGCGCGGCTTTTTTTTTCCTTTCTGTTCGTTGTATTCGTATGAAAAAAGATACGCTGGTTTCCTTCTAAAAAAACGCCCCTTTCCTTTCCTCCACCTTCCTTTGGAAATTCGCCTGCCTTCCTTTCCTTTTGATCGCGTTCTTTGTATGGTAATGCAATCAAGGCGCCGCTTTCCTTTCCTTTCTATTCGTTGTATTCGTATGCAAAAAGATACGCTGGTTTCCTTCCAGAAAAACACCCCTTTCCTTTCCTCGACCTTCCTTTGTAGATTTGCCTGGCTTCCTTTCCTTTTGATCACGTTCTTTGTATGGTAATGCAATCAAGGCGCCGCTTTCCTTTCCTTTCTATTCGTTGTATTCGTATGCAAAAAGATACGCTGGTTTCCTTCCAAAAAAAACACCCTTTTCCTTTCCTCCACCTTCCTATGCAATCAGGGCGCCTACACCTTCCTTTTGAAATTCGCCGCTTTCCTTTCTTTATATGGCCGTGTGCATCAAGGAATTTGAATTCCCTTCTTTCCTTTTGTAGATGGCTAGCGTCCATATATGTGTTGTGTACCAGTCAAGGTTTCCTTTCAAAAAAGGAATGACATCTACGCAATCGGGTCTCCTTCCTTTTAAAACTTGATTACTTACCATAGTTGTGGGAGTCAATCAGGGAATCGATTACTTACCATAGTCGTGGGCGTCCAGGTTCATCTCCTTAGCCCTCCTGCCCCCTATATAAGGCGCCCCTCCTTATTCTCAAAGCACACAATCTCTCCCTTCATTCTCATCATCTATTCAGAGTTCATATTTCTTTGCAAGGGCGTCGGCGTCGAGCTCGGCGCAAGGGTGGCCACGACGCTCGTCGTGTCCAAGCTCGCCAGGTAGAAGCGGAACGTGCTCCGCGTTGTGACGATGTCTGGTGCCGTCGAGTGCGTGGCGTCGTTGCTCCACGACACCGGCGACGAGGAGAGCAACCTTCTCGGCCTCCCCATCATCAAAAAGCTGGCTGCGGTGCCGAGTTGCTCATGGGTACATGTATTCTGAATAATTTCTTTTATATATGTTGCTGATTGTTTAAGATTTAATTATACAAAAATTTCCTTCTGTTTCCGCCGGAGGCCCAAGCTTTCGATGTATGAATATATAATTTTTAATATGAGATGCTATTGGATAATTTTAATATGCGATCTAACAAAAGTATACATTATTTTAGATACTTATTTTTTAAAAAATTAAGATTTTTTTAAATTTATGTTATTTTTATAACACGTGCCTGTGGCACGTGCCAACCTATTAGTATAGAAGACAATTGCATCTATGCAAAGTTTAAGAATGGAAAATACATTTTCCTAATCCTATATGTGGATGATATCCTGCTTGCTAGCAGTGATACAAGAATGTTGCAAGAAACAAAAATGTTTTTGTCCTCTAATTTTGATATGAAAGATCTTGGTGAGGCTTCATATGTTCTAGGCATTGAAATTCACCGAGATAGAAGAAACGGGGTTTTAGGACTATCGCAAAAGACATATTTGGAGAAGATCTAAAGAAATATAATATGCATGCGAGTAAAGCCACACCTGCACCGATAGTGAAGGGCGATAAGTTTGGGGATTTCCAACGCCCCAGGAACCAATATGAGATCGATCAAATGAAAATGGTTCCATATGCTTCAGCAGTTGGTAGCTTACAGTATGCACAAGTGTGCACTCGCCCTGATTTAGCATATATCACCGGAGTACTCGGTAGATATCAAGATAACCCAGGCATAGAGCACTGGAAAATGGCAAAGAAAGCTTTGCGGTATGTGCAAGGCACAAAAGACCTCATGCTAATATATAGAAGATCTGATTCTCTAGAGATAAGAGGATATTCAGATGCAGATTTTGCGGGAGACAAGGATGATAGAAAGTCCACGTCAGGTTATGTATTCACTCTCGCAGGGGGAGCTATTTCGTGGAGAAGCTCTAAACAAACTCTGGTTGCATCATCTACGATGTATGCAGAGTTTATAGCATGCTATAAGGCAACGTTGCAGGCCAAGTGGCTAAAGAAATTTATACCCGACTTGAAAGTGGTAGATTGTATTAATAGACCACTTAAAATGTACTGCGATAATGAGCCCACAGTATTTTACGCTCACAACAACAAGTCGAGTAATGCTACCAAACCAATAGAGATAAAGTTCTATGTTGTGAAAGATAAAATCCAGGATCACACCATAAGTCTGGAGCATATAAGTACGAAAAATATGCTAGCGGATCCGCTCACTAAAGGCTTACCACCCAGTGTGTTTAGAGAACACATTACGGTATGGGTTTAAAGGAAAGCCTTATGATCACTGGATAATGGCCTGAGTTATGATCCTTTGTAATGGAGAAGTTTATTGTGGCTGATTAATCTAATTGAAATGACAATTTTGATGACTCATGCTCAATGTGCTTTTTTTTTGTTATGAAGTGGATGTCAGGCGAAGAGCTTAAGGTAAGAAAACATACGATGAGATCGAGGGGGAGATTGTTAGGTCGATCTCCACCACCACGGCCCAAAGGCCGTGATGGGCTCGGTCCACGCACCCTGATCGGGGGAGCCCAACCTAGCATTGGTTGGTGGGCCCCCGTTGTACAGTGCTATAAAGAAAGGGTGGGGGCTAGGGCACGAGACACGAGGTTCACCGCGCCGCCAGCCACCACCCCAACACTCCCTACCGATCGAGGGGCACTGGAGCAACGGGAAGCCGCACCACCGCCGCCGGCGACTTCCGGGTGGATCCGGAGGACCCGCTGCCACCGCCCCGACCTCAACCGGAGGCCGACCGCGTCGCCAGCGCCTCCTCAACCCGCGGCCGCCCCAGCGACCCCCACCGCGGCCATGGCCGCCGTCGACCCCGTCGCCACCACCAATGGTCTGCACCCCTCTACTCTCCCTTTTAGGTCTAGTCCTTATCGGTCTAGTAGTTGTTCATGCATGCTTATGTTTTAACCCTATTATCAAGTTGTACCCGAGATAAATCTACTGCTATTTGATCCTAGAATCATATCAGGGCGGGCTTGGACGGCGCTGCGGACGCCGGCGGTCGCGGTGGGCAGTTCCGGACGCAACCTCCATGCGGCGGCCTCCAGCCCAGCGGATCTCGCACGCGGCCCGGCGTATCTCGCCACACGGCCAGCGGCGGTCCCCGTGGCGGCGCTCCTCGAGCTCTCTCCGTCCGGCCTTCTCTTCCTTTTTTCTCCCTCAAGATCAGGTAATTCTCATTCTCTTAGTGATTAGAATTGTCTCTGAATTTAAGTTCTAACATGTCAGTTCAATAGGACATTGGGTACGTTAGCTAGGACGTCTAGTTCCAGTTGTTTGAGTAAAAAAGAGGAATATTTTTTAAAAATAATTAATCATAGATGCCACATCTTGCCATCGAAGAAATTTTGATAGTCTTAGTGTGTTAAATTTATCTTATCAGATGGTACAGAATGTTAAAAATGTTAAACTTAAGTATGAGGTTGTTTCCAGTGTCCAAATTAGTTTGGTCAAAGGCCCAAGGTAGCCTTCCAGATGCTGAGAGAAGGCAGCATTGTCCTGATAGATGCTGAGAGAAGACATTACACCAGGCAGCCCAATGTAGCTTTGCTATATGGTTTAGTGAGGACCCTAACTTGCTGAGAGAGCAGCCGTATGCAAGTTGACTCTATTTTAAGCATTGCCCTGTTTATCTTTTTTCTTATAATAACCTTTTCTTGATCACGATAATTATACATGCATGCCATTTTCATCTCTCTGCAAGTGTTGTGTAGTTTGTGTCTGTCCTCACAACAGTCAAACTTTTCCATTTGTTATCATGCTTTTGTTTATGCTGTTACCCTTGATATAATTGAACCACGTGGATCGACAATATTGAAGTATGTTAATTCAAATGTTAAATATTTTAATATATGTCTCTCCATTTGTTATCATGCTTTTATCGATGCTGTTTCACGGTCCTATAGGGCTTTGAAATTTGTAAGGAGGCGATAAGAGAATGGGAGGGTGACACCCTAACATGTTTTACCTTCTTGCCTTGCGTCCTTACAGTATGGATTGCTGATTGATATGTTTTACCATTTGTCTTACTTTCTACAAACCTCTACATCACCCTCGCGTCCACGTAGGTTTTGAGCTGTATCCGATTGATTTGATTTTCCTTTTGTATACGGTACACCTGCTGGGTGTTATAATCCACATTCCAAGCAACAGAAAATAATGCTTAAGCACTTGAGATTCAACATAAGGCAGGGGAGATTATAAGTATGCCACTATGTTAATTCTGGAATAGTAGTTAAACCAAATGTGTTTCAACATGCCATGTTAACTTGCCATAGTACAAATTTTCAGTATTTTTATTGTAGGATATCAATATACCATACAAGTCTTGATCCATAGGTCTGTAGTTTAGCGCTGACCCATTTGTAGAAGATAATATAGGTCCTGTTGGTCCTTTGCTTCAGGTTTCTGATTGTAGACTCTATGAATTATTGTGGGGTCTCTACTTGATTGGGAGCCAGAAAATGTTGTTCACATGATTAAACTTTACAAGGTTTGGCACAGAACCAGTATTACTAAAATACTGGAATTGATTGATAGAAGCAGTTAGTAGCCAAGTTTTTTACAGATATGCTATTTTAGAATAATTTTGTGGCCCACATAGAAAAAACTTTAAATGACATGTTCACCTGATGAAAGATGTTTGGCTGGATGTAGCATTTGCCTGATCAGAAGAAACCATTTATGAAAGATGAACTCCATAAGCTGATTGCTGAATGGCCTACAAAGATGGTAAAGAGGCAGAAGAAATATGGTAGGAAGGTAAGATACTTGAACTTTTGTTCAATTTCTCTGCGATCTGGCGTTAGGTATTTGTCTGAAATAACAGAGTGTAGATGTATGCTGAACAGCCTAATCACCATCCACATCAACCTTCAATGACACTGCGGCAGTCACTGTAGATGGGCACTCACAAGATTAACTGAAGATTGAAATGTGCTGCTGCCAGGAGGAAAGGTGTTGCCACCGGTCCTTCAAATGCCGCCACGAAGACTTGGAATGCTAGCATGTTTCATATGTGGAGTTGTGAAAATCTTCTCAGGTGATTTTGCCAACCCGTGCAGTTTAATTGTTAACATTTGCATAAAAGTTTATGATTTGTTTGTAGCTATATGATATTAAGACGTTATTGTACTGAATTATATGGAATGCCCTTTTAGCAGTTAACCAGAAGGTGGAGACAACAAAATAAATATCATAGGACAAATCTGATGACACCGAGACCATAATAACAGCCCTACAACCAACCAAGAATATAATAAGATAAGAAAACACATAGACAAATGATACATGACATATTTATGTATATATGTGCTCAGAATTTTGGAAGAAACACAATAATATGACACAAAAGGACCGGCTTAGATTGCCTATAGTTCTGCAGTGCCGCAACAACCTTTCCGTGGACAAAACTTTGTTGAATGAGGAAATCTTCCTTGTTTGTGATCTGGTTTAAGGCATCATCAGAGCATCATTTGTGTTGTTAGGATTCCTGCGCCATCACCATACGTCCATACCTCGTGCAACGCTTTGCAGGAAACAAAGGGCGATGGCGGCAGTGACGGTGGCGTCATCGTCGAGGCGTGATCAGGGACGACCTGGCGCCTGGGACGTTGATGGCGGCGCCATCGACACATGATCACGGACGTCCTGGAAGGCGATGGCTCTTGCGACGTCGACTGCCTTGGGGACAACGGGGTCGACGTTTGATCGAGGACGACCTGGAAGGCGCTGGTGACCAGCAACAAATTAACGCGAAGCACACAATTCAACAACGCAAATTATTGAAAGAAAGTGCAAGGCGAAGAAAGGTTTTGGGACAATGGTCTAACCTGAATTTTTTTTGGGTTTTGTGGACTGTAGGTAATGGAACAACACTCGATAAAACTCACCGATCAACCTGGAAAGCTGATACCACTTGATAGAGCTGAAGTGCCCGATCTTTCGGTGAGTGGAGGATAATTTCGACTTGGGCAGAAGTAGACCCTCACGATCCGACTACGACGAGCGAACCCGAAGCGCCAATGCAATCGCTGAACCAACTCCCTGTGGTTACCGACCCTGTTGAAGCAAGATCAGCCTGATCACGAAGATCAATTCCTGTGCGCAATCGAAGAATGAACAAGAACGAGAGGCGAGCAATCTTATTATCACTCGAAGGTGGAGTTCTGAATCACGAGGACAGCACGTATTTGTGCGGCCGTGAATGTAGCTAAAAGCTAGATGTAAAACAAAACTCAAGGATGCTAATGACGGCTATAGGGTTTAATAGCACGGCCACAAGGGAGTTGGGGTCGTGCTACAACCCTAGGACGCGTCCCTAATGGACCCAACTCGATACACGGCCCATTGGGCCAAAATAAGGTGGCGCAGCACCTTGGACAGAAAACAGTCTGACTCAAAATGACGATTGCGGCCGCCTCGGTGAAGATATGAAGGTGAGTCTGGATCCATCTGAAAGTAGACTTGATAAGCTTCCCATCAAGTACTTGATCGCCCAAAACGGAGTCCAGATGAAGTCGTGGCAGCCGTCACAAGTTGACGTTCGTGCGCAGTCCGAATCCAGCTACATATCCTTCATTCTTTAGCACCATGACGTAGTTCAACTCTCTTGCACGAGCCTGAGTGATTGGCCCTGAAGGTGGTGCTTGGGGTGAAGGTGCTGCTGGTGTAGATGTACCGGTGATGTCCTCATCATCCATCGCCGCGTGAACCTGGAGGGATTGGGTCCTGCTCCATCGATTGTATTGGGATAGTGTTGGTTTAGGGTTCTGGCGATGGAAGTAGACCGTGAGGGTGAGGGTGGAAGGCGGCGTTAATTGCGGGCCGATCTTTTGCGATAGAAAGGCCGAGCATTGGGGGTTGGGAGGGCGCTGATTGGGGCCTACGAGATCCCATGGTTCAGATTGATTTGCATCAGAAATAGACGGTCGCAAGGTTTGGGCGAAGCGGCGACGAAGCGCTAGAAGATCGGGCGGGGGAGGAGGCCGTTTTTTTGTACCGATGGCACAAATCACATCGTCAGGGGCGTCGGGGCGAAGTCCAACTGTCGCAGCCATACGACGTTCCCCAAAATTTTCTTTTTAGTTGTGGGAGATAACCTTAGTATTAGTTGTTGCCTTTGAAATCTTCGAATGTGACTTCATTTCTTAAACTTGGTATTTTCTTCCAGATTCTTCATTGTATACAGACGCTTTGGGAGGAACCAATTTCTTGCGATCTATCAGGAATAAAAGCTGAACACATAAATTTTATATTAGGTAGTGGTAAAAACTTCCTAATGTTAATGAAGCTAACATGTTTTGGAATTATTTTGTTTAACGTGATCTTCACGGTCTGATCACGGTCTCTACCGTGAGGAACTTGTTCTCCACGTTTTCCACTCGTGGAGGACAAGGATTTCGTGTTGTGATCAGCAGGCACAAATTAGAATCCTAATAGGACTCTCGGCCCTGCCTCTACAGCTCCGGACTATATAATCAAGGGGTTTAGGCTTGTTTTCTCATGTCCAACAAACAAACAACCTACCAAAACACCGATCGCTAAGGGAGCTGGAAGGGGGAGAAGCTCGAGGTCCTGTTCCGAGCCAATCTCGCTGGCGTCCGGAGGGAAACCACTAGAAGAAGCCTAGACGTTGAAAGAGAAGCTGAGATATCATCCCGAGCTCTCCATCAACTCATCTATATCGACTACATCTACTCAGGAAGCACTAATGGCGACCTCAAGCAATGGTATAAGATCTATCCTACCAAATTCCGCATTATTGATCAACATGTGATTAGACTATTAGATCCTGCTTGTTCATGTGCTATTAGACAACTGCAACTAAGATTTTCACAAGTAACAGATGCATATCATGTTCATCTAGCTCGGTTAGTTCATGTTTTAGCTCAATCATGATCTGTTTAAGTTAACAGTACCGAATTAGATGATGATTAGTGCCTAAACTAACAGATTAGCCCCTGTTTTAAGTTAATTGCATGATTAAGTTAAGCAATTAGATCTAGGGTTTCCTGTTTTATCAAGTTTTTCCTCAAATTATTCACTGTTAAGCCCAAATCCGCACAATCAGTACTTGAGTCATGCAATCAAGGTGCGCATAAGCAAGTAGAAAGAGGGGAACCAAAGGAATCTCAGATTCATCACGATTTTCCCAACTTCGAAATTTTTTCCCCAATCAACAAACCCTAACCCTAACCCTAACCCTAGGGTTAGGGAACTCACCTGGTTGACGCCTACGCGTGGCATGAGGACCGCCGCGCGTGGACGCCTCCTCACCCAGCAGCTGCATCAGCGAGGCACGCACACCATCAGGCCAGCGCGCGCAACTCGCAGCAGCTGCGCCGTCGTGCCTTGGGCCGCCTCTTGTTGAGCGTTGCGGCACCACCGCACACGGGTCTCCTCGCCGGCGTCATGCCGGAGCGGGAGGAGTCCGTGCTCCGCTCGCCGTGTTCTCGCCCGCCACCGCTACGGCGCCCAAGCGGAGCCCCTGGATGGCGGCGCGCGCGACCTAGTCGCACGCGTCCTCCGGCCAAAGGTCCCGCGAGGGATGCCTGCAGCCCCGGCGGCGAGCTCGCGATGGCGGCGGCGGCGCTCGACAGATTGGGAGAGGAGAAGGGGAGCGCAGGGAGTGAGGCGACGGAGGAGAAAACTGAGCTAGGGTTTCAGTCGGGGCGCCGCGACTCTTTTATTTACCGCAACACAAATCTCCGCCATTCGATCCTCATCAACGGCCAGAGACGCTCCGCGTTAGGGTTGCGAGAGCGGACTGGACCGGGCCATTAGTGGGCCGCGATCACGGGCTGCGCTCGCGCGTTAAGGTGCTGGGCCGCGTTTTGCGTTTTGGGCCGAGCCGAGCAAAGCGCGCGCGCTGGGAATTATGGGCTGTCGTGGGCTGATTTAGGTCATGGGCTTCTTTTGAGGTTTTCTCAGCCCGAATAATTTTGCCTTTACCTTTTATGTTTTCTGTTTATTTAAGTTTCCATTAGTTATTTAATCAATTTAATTACTGTTTAACGCTAAAATTCGCTGAAAATTATGAATTCCACCAATATGCAATTAAGATGCTCTCTAATTAAGTGGAACCATCGAGAAACTTGGTTAGAGTATACCTGTGATTAAATTGACCATCATTGTTTAATTACGAGTTTATATTAAATTTCGTTTTGTTTTCAACCCATCGGTGATACAAATTGAAATTTTATTGTGTGATTTTAATCGGACCATCGTAAGGTTATTATCATACTTTATGTGCATCTTTATTGTATATTTTACTGAAACATGATTTTCCATAATTTTCAGTGGGCACTGTGACCGGCTGCCTGAATTCCATTGAGCCACTCAACGGCACCAACTTCCCCTCATGGAAGGAGGCGGTGTCCGTTGCACTTGGAGTCACTGAGTATGACTTTGCCATTCGTGAGAATAAGCCTACTGTTGCTCAGGGCGGTAATGTTGATGCCGCTCTCCTTGAGAAATGGGAGAGATGCAACAGGATGGCTCTAATGATCATTAAGCAATCGATCTCTAGTGCCATTAGAGGTGCCATTCCTGATAAGAACCAGGAGGGTGTTGAGCTGAGTGCTAAGGCATTCCTTGAGAAGGTTGAGGAGAACTTTTAGACCTCATCCAAGACTTATGCTAGCACACTCATCATGAAGATGCTTACATCAAGGTATAATGGGTAAAATGGAATTAGGGAGCACGTCATGAGCATGTGTGGCATGGCAAATAAGCTTAAGGCACTGGATATGTCCATCTCTGATGGCTTTCTGGTGCATTTCATTATGACTTCACTGCCTCCTCAGTATAGTCCATTTAAGATAAACTACAACACTCAGAAAGGGACTTGGAGCATGGCTGAGCTCATCGGCTATTGTGTTGAGGAAGAGGAAATGCTGAAGGCTGAAAAGGGCAAAGAGGTGGTTAACTTTGTTAACTTTATCAATCCTCCTAAGAACCAAGCTGAATTAGGAAGCAGCAAGCAGCCAAAGAAGAAATTTAAGAAAAATAAGGTGGATAAGACCACTTCACACAAGAATGCTCATGAGGGTAAGGTCTGCAAGTTCTGCAAGTCTCTTAAGCACATGCAGAAGGATTGTGCGGCCTTTAAGGAATGGCTGACAAATAAAGGTAATGATGTTGTTTCATTCATTGATGAATCATTCTTAGCAAATTTTTCTCCTAATACCTGGTGGATTGACTCAGGTGCTACTGTGCACATTTCCAATTCTATGCAGACAT
This sequence comes from Urochloa ruziziensis, assembly GCA_015476505.1. NCBI lineage: Eukaryota > Viridiplantae > Streptophyta > Magnoliopsida > Poales > Poaceae > Urochloa > Urochloa ruziziensis. The sequence continues at coordinate 13,894 of WEIB01000743.1, forward strand.
TCAGTTCGATCCAAACTATAAGAGAGGGGGAGCGAAGTCTTACAGTTGCTGATGGCAATGGAGTTGAAGTCGAAGACATTGGAAGTTTCAGCTTGGAGCTACCTTGCGGCTTTAGTCTCCAATTAGATGAAGTTCTATATGTTCCTAGTTTAAAGAGAAACCTTATTTCAGTTTCAGCATTAGATAAGTCAGGACATATTTGTAAGTTCGGCAACAATAAGTGCATTATTGAGTTTAATGGTATTAGTGTTGGTCTTGGTCATTTGCAAGACAAACTTTATATGCTCTCTCTTAACGAATGTTCTGTGATGGATGTGAGTAATGTGTCATATAAGCGCAAGCGAAATGATGAGACTCCTTCTGTCGGTGCCGGAACCCAGCGGGGGTCCAAACACCTGCAGAAAGTGCGCTGTGTCCCGTCTCTCGATGGTCGATGCAAGGGCAACACGGTGACACGAGATTTATCCTGGTTCCGATCTTCGATCGTACGTCCAGCAGGGTGTGCTTGCGCACTATATTGCCTTGCACCGGGGGTGCTCGTAGTAGGGGAGCTACAAGCTTGGCGGGAGAGGAGGATGAGCCCCCAGGTCCCTTAGAGCGAGTGGGAGGTTGAGAGTTGCGTTCTTTTGCGAACTTGGTGGTGGGTGAGCGAGTGAGCGCATCGTGTCCCTTGAGCCAGAGTCCTCCTCTTTCTAGGGGGCTGCCTCCTCCTTTTATAGTCCAAAGAGGGGCAGTTACAAACAGTGAGAGTACAGAGCTTGGCACGATGATGGCGTACGACGGGGTGTGGTCACGGGCGCGACTCCTGTCCTGGCTCGCGTTGTCGGATTATACGACTTCCTGGCGTATGGGGCTCTGGTGCTTGACGTGGTGTCCCCTGTTCATGACGCATGCTTCCTGTGCTTCTGATTTTAAGGGCTTACATCGCGCGGCGTCAGCCGGTGCAGCAGGCCGTGCATCCTTTCGAGGGTTCCCCATGCCCGTTCGAGGGGTTCCCGTACCGGAGTTGGTGGAACAGGGGAACGTGACAGCACGGGTCTGCCACACTGCACGGATCAGTGTGTAGCGTCAAGGATGACCACACGGAGCCAGGAGTTGGCGGAGGTGACCGGGGATGGGTGAAGGATGCACGCTTAACTTCCCCCTCCCGCGCCGTACGGAGCCATTTAATGCCCTTGTCCAAGGGGCAGGTGGACCATCAGCGGGCCCCACGGACATGGGTTCGCCTCGAGCGAGGAGGAGATGAGTCGTCGAGGGCGGCCTCCGGGCCTCGAACGAGGTCCCCTCGAGCGAGGCGGAGTTCCGCTTCGCTCGAGGGGTGTCGGGCACCCTCGAGCCTGACGGAGGTTTGACGATGCCTCGCCTAACTCTCACTGAGTTAGTTCGTTCCTGTGGCATGATTGGTAGTTACCGTCGTCTTAGGGCCCCCTTTAGGATTGGCACCGACAGTAGCCCCCGTGGCCATGCAGTGATGAATGTCAGACCTGCATGGGTTAGTCGTTCTTTCTGGAGGTTTAGTGCTTCGAAATTTACTCGCGGGACGAGAGTACCTTTCCGCGGGGGCGCGCTAGCGCACCCGCGGGTGTAGCCCCCGAGGCCTTGGAGGAGTGAATTGCATCGTCCAAGGTCTCGTTTTGAGTGTGTCTTTGTTCGTAAAATGGGCGAGAGTGGCTCGCTGATCTACTCGTCTATTTCGGCCGGCTTCTGTCTTGTTCCTGTTGGTACTGGTGAGCTTCGAGGGGCCCTCGCGATCGGATCTTACCTCGTTCATGCCCTTAAGCTCCCGGCTGTCCCGTTTTGGGTTGGCGTGGGTCGTCCTTCGTGGACTGAACCCTGACATCAGCCGATTTCGAGAGACCTTTGACTATGAGTTTTGACCCTCGTCGCCCCGTCACGGGAGGAGGGGGGACACAGTTCCATGCTACCCATGAGCGGGCCGCGAGTCATGGACTTGTCGGTGAGCTGTTAGCGGGTAGTTCAAGTGGACGTCCGTGCCCCGTTCGTTTAGGGTCGGCTCGTGGTCCGGAGACACGTCTCATACAAGCTTACAAAGGCACGCCAGGCAAGGCTCGATCCCGTTCGTTGGGATCGAGGGCTCGATGCACTCCCTCGTTGGGATCCTCTAACTGGCCTCCTTTGTTCAGCCTTGAACGCGGATCAGGGCACCCTCGAGGCCTCGAGGCCTTTGTTCGAGGTTGAGCAGTGTTCGTGCGTGCCCCGTTCGCCCCTGACTCTGTTAATCTGGAGAACCTGTCGAAACTCTCGACGAGAGCCAGGCTTCGACACCCTGATTAGTAGGGCTCGATGCAGTATATGCCTTACCTGTGGAGGCGCTGATGCAAGGGAATATTCGTTGGCAGTTTGACGGGGCGGGAATCGAGGCGCCCAGTCATGCAGTCGTGGCCAACGTGGCGCGGCCAGGGCGCAGTGGCGCGCCTTTTCAGGCGAGCGCGGCGCTGGCGGGGCGGTTGGATTAGACGTGCTACAAGACTCCACGACGCCTCGAGCGGACACAGTCATAACTGCACCTTTACGCCGGTCCACCATGCTTGCGGGGTCCACTTGTCGGCGACGGGTCGAGCGCGGAATTAACGCGCAGCCTGCAGCCGCGCTTACCCGCGGCCGGGTAAAGTTTATCGATAAATACGAGGAGAGGGAGGGTCAGTTTCCCTTACCTTAGCCAAGATTTTCGTTCTCTCCGCCTCTTCGTCTTTGCCAACCCTCGAGAGCTTAGATCCAATCCATCTCCGCCTCTCACCCTTCACCATGGTGACCCTGAGGGAAGCCGCCCCATGGAGCCCGTCCACCGCCGACAAGCACTACCTGGAGTCGCTCGTCGCGAAGGGCTTGCTCCTCAAGATCTCCACCGTCGGCCAGCCGGAGTGGATCGCGCTGCCGTCTTCGCACAGGGCGCCGGCCCCACCCCCGGGCTATATCTTGAGCTTGGCTCGCCTGCACGAGCGCGGGTTCGGGTCTCCTCCCGGGGATTCATCCGTGCTCTGTGCGAGTACTACGGGGTGAAGCTCCATAACTTCGCTCCCAACGCCATCTCTCAAGCAGCGGTGTTCGTCGGTGTGTGCGAGGGATTCTTAGGAATCCTAGTGCATTGGGACCTGTGGATCCATCTCTTCCGCGCCGAGCTCCACACCGCTGCCCGCTGAGTCGAAGGGGGTGCGGAGACTCGTCCGCGCCGGCAGCGTCATGTTCCAGCTGCGGGAGGGGAGGAAGGATCTCTACATCCCCACCACCATGACGTCCAACAACGCGGACTGGGACAAGGGGTGGTTCTATCTGCGGAACGACGGCAACCTCCTCCCCGCCTACACCGACAAAATCGTGGGGGAGAAGCCGCAGTCGTGGAACTGGGGGGTATCTCCCCGGTCTCGCCAGGATAGCCTCAGGATCTTCACCGCGGTGCTCCAATCCGTGGCGAGGAGAGGGCTGAACGCCGCCGCCGTCATCGCCAACCTTCCACCGGCGGCGGGTGGTTCCTCTTATGGAGAGGAAGCTGCCCATCTTCGAGCTGACGCCGCAGGCTCCCTTCGAGGGCTCGAGGATGATGCAGGAGCCGCTCCCTCATGAGGCAGGCGGCCCAGCGGGCGCGACGCGCAGGTGGACAACACCAAGATGGAGGTCGAGGACGGCGTCCTCTGGGCCATCAAGATGCGCCCCGACGAGGGCTACCTTTCCTTCGTAAGTGTCTTTCTTCTTTTTCCGACCTGTCTTCTGCTCGTATTGAGTTTCTGAAATACGTCGCGTCATGTTTTCAAGGGCTGTCCCGCAAAGGGCACCGATCGCCTCCCCCTCTCCCCGAGACCCGCGCGGCTAACCGCCTGAACGCCGAGCGGCAGAAAGCGCGCAAGGACACGGAGAAAGAGACGCGGCTCCGGAAGCAACGGCGGAGGGACGCGCATCAAAAGGAGAACCGGAGGCGGGAGAGGGAGGGCCTTTCCCCGCTGCCGACCCCCGAGAGTACGCCCGAGCAGGAGGATGACGACTCGTCTGACGACGAGGTTCCCTTCGAGCCGGCGATGGTGACACGCACCGCCGACGCGCCCCCGCTCGTGGCCGCGGCGCTAGAGGATGACACGGGCGCGCCGGGCGATCTTGTCCCAGCGCCTGCCCCGCCGGCGAGCGTCGGGGTCGCCGGCGAGCGGGCCCCCACGTCGGGTGCACGGCCACCCCCGCACCGCTTCCAGAAGCGGAAGCTTAAGGGGGTTAATCGGTAAGAATCGTATCACTCTTCAATGGTTCGATTAGTTGATGTTCTCGCAGATGTGCTGACATTCCTCGTTTGTTGCTCAGCGGGACAGCTTCTCCCGCCGCCCCTACCCTTGCTCCCGTCAAGGCCCTCAAGATGAGGGCTCACTCGACACCCCACATCGAGGCCGCACCCTCGCGTACGGCGCTCGAGACGGAGGCCTCGATCGTGGCCAGCTACGAGGCGGCCATGGCTAGGGGGGTCGAGCGAGCGCGGCAGGAGCTTGGCCTTGGAGAGGCCGCTGAGGGGCGGGAGTCGGGCCCCGTCGGAGTCGCAAGGCAGGGCCACCTGGGAGAGCCTACAGGCCCGAGCGCGGAGGCGGAGGGAGAGCGTGCTGGGGCCGAGGTGATCTACGTCCTCGCTGACGAGGAAGAGGCGGCGCCGGGGTTCGAGCCCCCGTCTGATGTGCAGGCGTTCCGCCCTGCCAATGCGGCGCCCCTGCTCGAGGGTGGGGGTGCCGTCGCGGAAGGGACTTCTGCGCCGGCGGAGGTCGCCGCAGCGGCCGGTACTGGCGTGGCCACGGGCCCGACCGCGCCTCGGGTCTGGAGGTGGTCGAGGGTCATGGCGTCCCCGCTAACGCTGGTGCCAGCGCGAGCAGGGGCGTCTGAAGTACTCTTGGGCTGGATCGCCCCGGGGTTCCGGCGGAGCTCGTTACCATGGCGGAGAGCGAGAACCAGCTGTGGCTGGAGCATCACCAGCTTGGCACCAGCATCCAGAACGCCCTCTCCGCTGCGCTCGAGCTTCACCAAAACAGGGGACACCAGCTTCACGAGGTAAGTCTGCGTCCTTTTTTTCTTGGCCTTTTGATTCTTCGCTTCGCGCCTCAGCTCGTGTATCCCCTTTTGCCAGCGACTTCGAGACCTGGCGGCGTCCAAGATCTCCTACATCACCGACCAGCATGCCTACATCCACGAGCTGGAACGAAGGAACACTGAGCTGAGCTCTGACGTGGATCAGGCCCGCACCGTGATGCACGACATGTCGGTCGACGCCCGCGCGCGTGGTGACTCCCTGGGCCGCACGGAGAGGGAGCGCGATGCTCTGCGATCGACGGCTGCAGAGAGGGCTCTCGAGGTGGAGCGCCTGAGCGCTCTCCTCCGGGAGAGGGACGCCTCCCTTGCCGCGGCGCAGGCCCACCTTTTGCAGGAGCAGCAGGCGCATGGCTGCACGCGAGCCTTGCTTCGTCAGCAGCACGAGGCGGCCGCTACGACTGAGGCCCAACTCCTCGAGTGCAGCGTTGCTCTCGAAGCGCTGCGGTCCACGGCCCAAGAACAAGGGGCTTCGTTGGCGGTCCTGCAGGAGGAATCCGGCGCAGTCCGCACGCAATGGTCCGCAGAGAAGGAGCGGGCAGAGGGTAAGCTTCGAGCCTCCGCGTAACCTTCCCGTTCTTCCATAACCCACACTGGTCCTGTTGCTGAAGATCCTTTTCCCTTTTGATTATCCTAGGCTTGCAAGCGGCCGTGGCGGACTCGCAGGCCAGGGCAGGAAGCGCTTGAGGTCGCTTACTCGTCCTCACAGCAGGAGCTCGAGGAGCTAAGAGAGGCCGCCGCCGACGGTGTGTTTGGAGTTTGAGGAGGATGGCGCCCAATCTGGCAGTTCGTTGGCCAGCCGCCTGAGGTCTCTGGGCGGTCGCGTCATGGAGCGGGTGAAGAACGCGTTCCTCCTCGGCATCCGCAAGGCTCTTGGCGTGGTGTCGACGCACTACCTCGTCCAGCTCGACGCGTTGGCGACGGGCTACGTCGTCGCTGAGGGCCTCGACGATGATGCTGCGGTGGCCGCGGTCGAGCAGGCTGACGCCAATCGTAGCAGAGACGGCCGCCGCACTCGCTACGCTCTTCGCTGACGAGATCCTCCCTGGTTCAGGCGAGGGTGACGACGAAACCTCCCCAGAGCGCGCCGTCGACGGGGATGGCCCTTGAAGAACTTCGCCTGTGATGGTGCCTGCGAGGCGGATTGTAATAGGTTAAGGAATCTTTACGTTTTAATCTTGTGGATGTTTGGAAACTTCGGCATCGTGCTTGATTGCGTTTGAATTCGCTATGTTTATTGTCATTTTGGTTGTGTGACTCGAAAGGATTTTGACCGGGTTAGACCATCTCCCTGCGCACAGGGGGGGCTTGGACTGCTCGGGTCCAAGGGTGTCGATGGGGGACGCCGTATCCCGGAGGCGTAGGCTTTCCCGCGACACCGGCACTCTTGGACCTCAAGCGGCCGCGCCCCGCCCCTCCTGCGAGTAGCTTAGGTTCGAGGGTGACGTAGGGGGACGCCGTATCCCGGAGGCATAAGCTATCCCACGACATCGCCACCCCTTTGCCTTGGCCGTCTATGCCCAACCTCTGTCGCTTCTTCGTGCACGCAACCAAAACATGACAAAGCGACGAAAATTTATAGAAAATTGCGAGAAGAAACGAGTAGCGAGAGGTGGAGCGTTTATTTCCCAGGGTAGTGTGCCCTGTGGTAGCCCCCGAGGGAGTTTTTGTCTTCGCGCGGGGCGAAGAAAGAATCTCCCTGCCTCGTGCGTGGAAAGCTGTGATCGAAATGATGGAGAGATGGAGCGTTGAAGAAACCGTAGGGTAGAAGGGTAGCTTAGCTTTTTCGTCGGAGCGGCTCAGGTGACGTGACGGGTGCATGGCTCCGCTGCCTCGTCCCGTCACGGGCTTCCTGTCAGCGTGCAGAGCGTTCAGCGAGGGCTGCGGCCTCGACTTATGTGCAGCTCGCTGAGCGGTGGCGTGCTGCTGCCTTTGATGCCGTCCGCCCCACCTTTTTGACTGAAAACTAGTAACCTTGTGACCCTGGCATCGGTTCGCCACGCGTCGAGTGTGCTTCTCCTCCGGGTGGTGCCCGCCTCTGCCGTACCGCCACGCGTCGTCCTCTCGTCAGGGGGGGCCCGTCGAGGGTCCGACCTGTGAGTAGGCGCGTGGGGCGGTCCGCGCGGAGGGCAGGGTGCACGCTGCGGGGCGTGTCAGAGCGCGGGCGCTATAAATAGGCTTGACGACGGTGATAGGGATCGCAAGTGTTGTAAACCTTTCACGAGTACAATGGGTTTAGAGTTAGGAATGGAGGGGTGGGGCGGAGCTCGTCCCCCTGACTTAGTTCGAGGGTGGGCGGAGCTTTGGTGTTAGAAGAATGCTAGCGAAGGAGGAGGTAAATGGAGGAGAAAAGGTGCCAGCCAGATCTGCCTCGTCGGTAACCGCTGCCTCATCTTCCAGCTCGGGCTGGTCGATGCTTGGGCGGCGGTTGCCCCGTGGGCAACCGTTGCCTCGTGTTCCAGCTTGAGCTGGACGGTGTTTAGGCGATGGTTGAACGAGGCAGGTGCTCTGGTCACCCGTCCACGGCATCCGGCAGTGGCACGCCTTGGTGGCAGAGTGGTCTTGCCTCCGGGTGCATGCCACGTCGCTATAGGTGGGCGTCGCAGCCTACGTTGCGCCGCTCATGCCCTCGCCCTGCTGGTGAAGGTCGCTTCCCCAACCGGGGCGCGCGGCGACCTGGGGGTCGACGAGATCCTTCGAGTCGTCGTCGTGCCGGCCGTGGAGTGCTCCCCATTTGCCTCGGTGCATGCGGCCATGCTGATGTTAGAAGAAAACTAGCGACATTCCTAGCTGGTCTAGGGTCGCCAGTGTTGATAAATGGGCATGGCCGCATAACTTTCTCGGCCGCTAAAGAGCGGCTTTGTATCTGGTTTATTGTACATGACCGTTCGCCGGTCGCGCGTGTGATGGTAATAAAGAGCTTCCTTCATCCATTCGAAGGGCGTTACGCCTTTCGCTCCGCGGGGTGAGCGATGACCCCGACACTTCATACTGTACGCGAACTTTTATTACCATCGAATCGCACGAACTAGTACATGGGTAAGCATGAGGAGCTTAGGGGTAGAAACGACGTAGTTGCTGGATGTTCCAGGCGTTAGTGAAGACTTCGCCCTTTTCGTTGGCTAGCTTGTACGTGCCCGGCTTCAGGACCTCGGCGACGATGTAGGGGCCTTCCCACGGAGGGGTGAACTTGTGGCGCCCTCGAGTGTCTTGTCGCAGCCTGAGGACCAGATCCCCCTTGTTGAAGTCTCGACGTCGCACCTTCCGCGCTTGGTACTGGCGGAGCGTCTGTTGATATCTTGCCGAGTTCAATAGCGCAACGTCGCGCGCCTCGTCTACGCAGTCGAGGGAGTCTCGTCGGGCCTGTTGATTCGCTTCCTCTTGATACGCCTTGAGCCTTGGGGACCCGTACTCCAGATCTGTGGGCAGGATCGCCTCAGCACCGTGCACTAGAAAGAAAGGGGTGAAACCCGTGGCTCTGCTTGGGGTCGTTCTGAGGCTCCATACGACCGAGGGCACTTCGCCGACCCACTTGCGGCCAAACTTGTTCAGCTTGTTGAAGATCCTTGACTTCAATCCCTGCAATATCATGCCGTTGGCGCGTTCTACCTGGCCGTTTGTTTGGGGGTGCGCCACGGCCGACCAATCCACGCGGATGTGGTGGCGGTCGCAGAACTCCAGGAACTTCTTGCCGGTGAACTGGGTGCCGTTGTCGGTGATTATTGAATTCGGCACCCCGAATCTGTGGATTATATCGTCGAAGAACTGTACCGCTTGCTCAGATCGAATGTTAGTGATGGGTCGGACCTCGATCCATTTCGAGAACTTGTCGATAGCGACCAACAAGTGGGTGAAGCCCCCGGGCGCTTTTGGCAACGGTCCCACGAGATCCAATCCCCACACGGCGAAGGGCCATGTGATTGGGATGGTTTGTAGCTCATGCGCCGGGAGGTGCGTCTTGCGGGCGTAGAACTGGCACCCTTCGCAGGTACGCACGACCTCTATCGCATCGGCAACCGCCGTGGGCCAATAGAAACCTTGTCGGAAGGCGTTGCCCACGAGGGTTCGGGCCGCCGCGTGATGCCCGCATGTCCCTGCGTGAATGTCACGTATCAACTGCCGCCCTGCGGGAACGGGGAGGCAGCGTAGCATTATTCCAGAAGGGCTGCGTTTGTACAGCTCGCCATCGATCATGGCGAATGACTTAGCTCATCTGGCGATGCGCCGCGCCTCGGTCCGATCCGAGGGTAGCGTGCCGCGGTCGATCCAGTCTATGTACTGGCAGTCGCCAGTCTCGAGGGGCCGGGGATTCGTCTATTTCCATAGCCTCTCGTTCGTGAGGGGGAGGCGTCCTCGGCCAAGGGCTCTCGACGCCTTCCGTCGAGGGATCCTCGTCCATAGGCTCGATGTGAGCCTCCCCCGAGGGTGCTTGTGAAGTCGTATAGGGATGTTGGGGCTCGACGGAGGGTCTCGAGCAGTCGCGGGCGAAGACATTCGGGGGGACCGTGATTCGCCCCGACGCAATTTTCGCCAACTCGTCCGCTTCTTCGTTGTACTTGCGCGCGATGTGGTTGAGCTCGAGGCCGAGGAATTTGTCTTCGAGGCGTCGTACTGCGTGGCAGTATGCTTCCATCTTCTCGTCGTGGCAGTTCGAGTTCTTCATTACTTGGTCCACGACTAACTGCGAGTCCCCTCTAACATCGAGGCGTTTGATACCCAGCTCGATGGCAATACGGAGCCCACTGAGGAGGGCTTCGTATTCAGCCATGTTGTTGGACGCGGGGAAGTGCAGCCGTACCGCATAGCGCATGTGCTCTCCGCGCGGTGAGATGAAGTGAAGCCCTGCCCCCGCTCCAGTTTTCATCACAGATCCATCGAAGTACATGGCCCAACATTCTGCCTGTATCTGAGGCGGGGGTAGTTGAACGTCCGTCCACTCGGCAACGAAATCCGCGAGAACTTGAGACTTGATGGCTTTACGAGGTGCATACGTGAGTGTTTCGCCCATTAGTTCCACCGACCATTTGATAATCCTTCCAGACGCGTCCTGGTTGCGGACTATCTCCCCCAAAGGGAACGATGAGACCACGGTCACCGGATGCGCCTCGAAGTAATGCCTCAGCTTTCTTCGAGCCAGCACGATCGCGTACAGCAGCTTTTGGATCTGCGGGTACCGCGTCTTGGTTTCCGACAACACTTCGCTTATATAGTACACGGGCCGTTGTACCGGCAGAGCATGGCCTTCTTCTTCTCTTTCTACTACGATGACCGCGCTAACCACTTGGGTTGTCGCAGCTACGTATAGATAGAGAGTTTCTCCATCCCTTGGTGGCGTAAGGATGGGCGAACTTGAGAGCGATGCGATGAGCTTATCGAGGGCTTCCTGTGCCTCTGGGGTCCAGGAGAAGCGTTCGTGCTTTCTCAAGAGCCGGTACAGAGGTAAACCCCTTTCCCCTAGTCGAGATATAAAGCGACTTAGCGACGCTAAGCATCCCAGGACTCGTTGGACTCCTTTCAGGTCTCGGATTGGGCCCATCCGCTCGAGAGCAGCGACTTTCTCGGGGTTGGGTTCAATGCCTCGCTGGGAGACTATGAAACCCAACAACATGCCACGCGGCACTCCGAAAACGCACTTCTCCGGATTGAGCTTCACACCGGCGGCCCGGAGAGCCTCGAAAGCGGTACGTAAGTCACCGACCAAGTTGTCCGCCTTCTTGGATTTTACGACGATATCGTCGACATATGCTTCCACGGTGCGCCCGATCTGGTCTCCGAAGACCCGAAGCATACATCGCTGATATGTAGCTCCCGCGTTTCGAAGCCCAAATGGCATCGTAGTGTAGCAGTATATGCCGAAGGGGGTAATGAAAGAAGTCGCGAGTTGGTCGGATTCTTTCATTTTTATTTGGTGATAACCGGAATACGCATCAAGGAAGCAGAGGAGCTCACATCCCGCGGTGGAATCCACAATTTGATCGATTCGTGGCAAAGGAAAAGGAACCTTGGGACATGCTTTATTTAAACCAGTGTAGTCCACACACATCCGCCATTTCCCATTCTTTTCATAACTAATACAGGGTTAGCTAGCCACACGGGATGGAAAACCTCCTTGATGAATCCGGCCTCCAAGAGCTTGCGCAGCTCCTCTCCAATCGCTCGACGCTTCTGTTCGTCAAAGCGTCGAAGACGTTGGCACACCGGCCTGGAGTTGGGCTGGATATCAAGGGAGTGCTCGGCGACCTCCCTCGGTATGCCGGGCATATCCGAGGGACTCCACGCGAAGATGTCGGCGTTGGCGCGGAGGAAGTCGACGAGCACCACTTCCTATTTGCGATCGAGGGTAGAGCTGACCCTCAACACCCTGCCGTCAGGGTCGTTGGGGTCGAGGGGCACGTCCTTGGTCTGCTCGGTTGGCTCGAAGCTGCCAACATGCTTCGGCGCGGGGTCGTTGATCTCGTGAACCATCTCTTCCAGACGAGCTACGCAAGCTTCGTCCTCAGCGAGCGCCTCAGCGCGTTCAACGCACTCGACGTCGCATTCGTAGGCGTGCTCGAACGAGGGTCCCACGGTGATGACTCCCTTCGGGCCCGGCATCTTCATCTTGAGGTAGGTGTAGTTTGGGACGGCCATGAACTTGGCGTAGCACGGTCGCCCGAGAATGGCGTGATAGGCTCCCCGAAACCCCACTACCTCGAAGGTGAGGACTTCCTTGCGGAAGTTGTCCGGCGTCCCGAAGTAGACCGGTAGGTCGATCTGCCCGAGGGGCTGAACCCGCTTCCCCGGGGTGACGCCATGAAATGGCGCCTTGCTCGGGCGCAGCTGGTCCCTGCCGATCCCCAGGAGCTCCAGGGTGGGAGCATACATGATGTTGAGGCTGCTGCCTCCGTCCATGAGCACCTTGGAGAAGCGTGTGTTGCCGATGACGGGATCGACGACGAGCGGATATTGCCCCGGATTTGGAATGAAATCAGGGTGATCCTCTCTGACTGAAGGAGATGGTGTCCTCCGACCAGTCGAGGTACTTTGGGGCCGCCCGGTGCACAGCCAGGACCTCTCGACGCTCGCGCTTGCGCTGTCGAGGCGTCATGTTGGCCGTGGGCCCTCCGAAGATAAAGAACACATTCTCCACTTGGGGGAATCCGCCCTTGTCCTTGCCGTCGACGTCTCCCTTCTCGTTGTCGTTCTTCGCAGGCCACTGCGGTTGTAGTACTTCTTCAACATCTCACACTGCTCGAGGGTGTGAGTGACCAGGCCTCTGTGGTATGGGCACGGTTTCTTGAGCATGTCGTCGAAGACCCCCGGGCCTCGAGGCTGACCTCCTGGACCCTTGCGGGCGGGGTCCGCCGCGAGGGCTTCATTGGAGTCGTCGTCTGGTTCCTGTCCTCGTGGCGCCTACTGCGCCTTCTTCCCTTTCTTCCCCTGCTTCATCTTTTTGGCGGGGGCCTTGGGCTTGCCTCCCTCCGCGGGCGTTCCTTCCACGCGCTTCCCTTTTTTGTCGACAAAGTTGGCGCCCTCTGCCTCTTCGCCAGGAGGCATAGCGCGTGGCGATGTCGAACAGCCCACTGACGATAGTGGGGGGCTTTCGCCCGAGCTTGCGCACCAACCCTCGATTCGTCGTGCCTAAGAGGAAGGCATGGAGCACCTCCGAATCTCCGATGTTCGGAAGGTCCGTACAGCACTTGGAAAAAGCGGCGAACGTAATCCCTCAGGGACTCGCCGGGCTTTTGGCAACATTGCCGAAGGTCCCAGGGGTTCCCCGGGCGTACGTACGTGCCCTGGAAATTGCCCACGAAGGTGTCGACAAGGTCGCTCCAGTCATGGATCTGGTTCGGGGGCAGCTGCTCCAGCCATGCTCGCGCTGAGTCCGCGAGATGGAGGGGCAGGTTGCGGATGATGACTTCATCGCTGGACGCACCACCCAGCGTGCATGCCAGGCGATAGTCGTTGAGCCAAACTCGAGGGTCGGTTTCTCCCGGAGTACTTGACGATGGTGGTCGGTTGTCGAAACCGTGAAGGTATCGGTGCCGTCCGGATCTCGCGGCTGAACACTCGAGTACCAGGAGGTTCCGGCGATGGGCTCCTGTCCTCACGGCTGTCGTAGCGGCCTCCGCGTCGGGCGTGGTACCCGTGGGCTGAGGTGGCGTCAAGCTTCCTTTTGTTAAGGATGTGGCGGGCATCATCTTTGCCAGCGCGCGTGTCCAGCATGCGCTCCTTCACAGGAGCCTTCATCCGGCTCTTGAGAGGAGTACGCACTGACTCCGCTCGGTCTTGCGCTCCACCTGCGACTCCCGTGCTGTCGGAACATCTCATACGCGACGCGGAGCTCTCGGCCTGCTGTACCGCGGCCTGTTCGACCAGGGCCTGCGCCTCGCGGCGCAGATTGCGGCCCTGCGGCGTCGATGGCTCCGGCATTGCTCGTATCAGCGTAGCCGCGGCGATCAACTTCTGGCTGGTCCTTGCCAGGGCCAGGGGATCGTCCCCGTGGTCGTCGGCCATGATTCGTGCCTGAGCGGTGCGCGCCACCTCCTGCGCGAAGTTGCTGGGCCCGGGTCGCCCCGTTTCGAGGGCTGTGCGCAGCCGTCGAACCTGACGTCTCTCGTTTTCGAGGCTGGCCTCGAGTTCCCGCACTTGGATTAGCTGGGCTTGGATCAGTGCGGCGTCTCCGGTCGCGGGAGGTGCCGCCTGCCGGGGTGCCACAATTCCCACAGGGTCTCGAGGCCCGACGGGGCTGTTGTCCTCCGTGTCCGGCTCGAACACTGCCGCGACGAAACACTCCCGCGCAGGGTCGTGATCCCCTGTGCTTGAGTCGTCGGAGTAGTCGAGGCAGTAGTCCGCCGCGGCCTGAAACGCCACAAAAGCTTCGTAGTCACGAAGTCGGAGTAGTCCCACTCCGGGTCTTCTTGCGAAGTCTCCTCCGTGCTCGTGCTGAGGTATGAGTCGCCCGGCGAGGTCGCGATGAGGTTCCGGACCGAGAGCAGGTGATGGCCAGCGAGGTCGTCGTAGGCGTCCATCGCCGTGCTGATTGATGACGAGTAAGCCATGTCCGCCCCACGCATCCCATATGGGAAACGTGACGGCTCGGTTTCGCCATCCTTGTTCGGGCGCGTGGTCGGAGGCATGGGTGAGGGCGCGGCCTTCGTATCCTTCGGCGACGGTGCCCCTCGCTGAGGTCGATCGTCGTCAGAGGGTGGTGCGCGCGCAGCGTCCGGCGCCGCTCCAGTGCGTGCCCGTCGCGAGCGTTGCCCCGAGCGCCTTCTGCGCCTGGTGTTGGTGGCAGCGGCGTGGCCGTCGAATGGTTGTGGCGGCGGCAGTCCGCATCCCTGGAGAGGAGCCGCATGAGGACACCGTTGCCGGTAGCCTCAAACTCCAAGGCTCCCGAACCAGATGACGAATCCGGTCGGGAGCGGGGTCAGACGAGCCGTAGGAGCAGCGGTCAACAAGACGCTCTGTACGATCACCATCGAGAGAGCTGGTGGGTCAAGAAGTCGAATCACAGCGCGAGATCCCCTACCTGGCGCGCCACTGTCGGTGCCGGAACCCAGCGGGGGTCCAAACACCTGTAGAAAGTGCGCTGTGTCCCGTCTCTCGATGGTCGATGCAAGGGCAACACGGTGACACGAGATTTATCCTGGTTCCGATCTTCCGATCGTACGTCCAGTAGGGTGTGCTTGCGCACTATATTGCCTTGCACCGGGGGTGCTCGTAGTAGGGGAGCTACAAGCTTGGCGGGAGAGGAGGATGAGCCCCAGGTCCCTTAGAGCGAGTGGGAGGTTGAGAGTTGCGTCTCTAGCGAACTTGGTGGTCAATGAGCGAATGAGCGCGTCGTGTCCTCTAAAGCCTGAGTCCCCCCCCCCCCCCCCCCTTCTAGGGGGCTGCCTCCTCCTTTTATAGTCCAAAGAGGGGCAGTTACAAACAGTGAGAGTACAGTGCTTGGTACAATGATGGCGTACGACCGGGTGTGGTCACGGGCATGGCTCCTGTCCTGTCTTGCTTTGTCGGATTATATGACTTCCTGGCGTATGGGGCTCTGGTTCCTGACGTGGTG
>WEIB01000744.1:0-31183 GCA_015476505.1 Urochloa ruziziensis
GCACACAGGTACAAAGTAGGCTCCGGCACACAGGTGTCTCCAAACTTTTTTATGGCACACAGGTAAGGAGCAACTTTCTTAATGGCATAGGGGTAAAAGACTCTAGAATCTAGGTCGTGATCACCCTTAGGCGTGTTTAGTTCCCGTGAAAAGTTTTCGATAGAAAGTCACATAAAAGAAAATGTACCATTTAGAAGTAGTAAACGTAGACTATTAATAAAACAAATTACAGATCTAGCTAGAAAATCGCGAGACGAATCTAATGATGGGTAATTAGTCAATAATTAACAGATGGTTACTGTAGCATTATTGTTACAGATCACGAATTAAGTAGACTCATTAGATTCGTCTCGCGACATACGCTTCATTCATGTAATGAATTAATTTTTTTGTCTATATTTGATACTTTATGCATGTAAAATTCTCATGGTGTGACATTTTCGATGGAAAGTACATTGCTAGAGATTTCTCCCGCAGGAGTCAAAAGGCCTTCACGACCGGACACGGCCGGCTAGGGCAGATTCCTCCCCGGCGAGGCCACACGGAGGTCGACAAGACGGCGGAATCCAAGGGAGATTCGTCCCAGGCCCCAGGGCCAGAGCCACTTGCCTGATACTGTTCGTTGTACACTTGTACAGTAGTACGTCGTCGTGCTCTCCCGGTGCTCGGTGCTCCTGCACTGCATGGCCGCAGCTAGCTAGCCTGTCACGTACATCCATCTGCTTTGCTTGCTTGCACTGCACCAGCGGTTAATCTTCCGCGGCCGTCGCAACTGGGGGAGAAAAGCCTGGTAAACCGCGGGAAAAGGCGCCGACCGCGACGGGAGCGCTCGATCTGACGCGGTTCAGTTCAGCGCCGTTGTGCGGTTGTGCCCGCGCACTTGCCCGGATGAATAGATGATGGATGGATGGAGCAGGCATAGGCCGGGCGGTGTTATCGGCGAGCAGATCGTGATGAATAGATGATGGATGGATGGAGCAGGCATAGGCCGGGCGGTGTTCTCGGCGAGCAGTGCGGGTTTCTTTCGTGCGCCTCCTTCAGTTGATGAGTTCAGAAGATGACGGTTTGAAGCGACGCCGGGCGCGAGATTGGCGCTGTGGTGGCAATCGGAGGGGGAAACTGTTGCCGTGCGCCCATTGGGGGAACTACGACCGCGCCTACCGACCTATGACCCGAGGTCCCGAGGACGCAAAGACTCCCACGGAGCACTGTCGACGGCGAGCTCCTGGATAGCCTCCACGATAGGGGGTTGATCTCCGACCGGGCCCTCGCCCCCTCCCCGGACTGAGACGACGCCGGTGCCCAATCCCAGAGAGGTGGTAGTCTTCATGCAGCAGCTGGAGTGCGGCCTGCGCTTCCCCTGCTTCGATTTCCTCGTCTCGACTCTGGGGCACTTCCGCCTGGAGGTCCAACACGTCTCCCCCAACTCCTTCGTCCGCTTGAGCATGTTCGAGTGGGCTTACCGTGCGAAGGGGGCGTTCCCTTCCTCCCGGGCCTTCGCGCATCTCCACCAGGCGGCCATCCAGAAGAAGTACTGGCTCTTCGACGGGGAGAAGAGGGAGGTGTGCTCCGGTCACGTCTTCCTCAACCCCCGGGAGGGGGCCGTGCTCCCCGCGAAGGCCTACAAGGAGAAGAGGGAGGCCAGGTGGCTGGAGCGCTGGTATTACCAGGGGCTCCCGTCCGGCTGCCCCCTCCGATCTTCGTGTCGTGAGCCGGAGCTGGTCCCCCTGCCGATCATCCCGGTGGACGACACCCTCCGGAGCCGCATCAACCTGATGGCGTCGATCTCACGGCAGTTCATCATGAGGGACCTCACCAAGGATTTCGTGGCCGCCAGAATTTGGCCCCTGGCTAACGACTGGGCGTTCCCGGTGGAGCGGCGGGATCCTAAGGACTCCGTGATCCAGCGTTCGAGCTCCGGGGAGACATCCTTCCGCGCTTCCTTCAAGTGGACCCTCCCGGGTGAGTTGGGACGATGCGAAGACCGGGAACTATTATGCATTTCCGCTGACCCCCGTTTCTGGTTTCCGGCATACTTGACCCTCGCGGAGATAGAGGCGAAGGCCGTGATGCTGCTGGGGCCGTACCAGCTCACCGAACATCGCTCTCGGATGGTGATGGTGCTGGGCCCTTGGACTAACTGCATTCTCGCGCTTCGGAACGTGATTCTCCCGAAGCGCGTCGCGCCTGCCGTGGAGCCCTCGAAGGGGCAGCGTCGCGGGAGTCACGTTATCCGTCGCGGGAGGCGCGCCCGAGCGCGCGGCTCCCGAGGAGGATACGGAGGAGGACCTTGACTCCGATACTGGGGACACGGCGTTCCCCACCTCCTCTCCTCTCCGGTCCCGGGCCTTCCCTCCTCCCATTGTCGCATCTCCTCTCCGGGCGGTCTCCCCGTTTGCCGCCCCAAGTTCGTCACGGAGGGGCCCCGTCGCCGAGCGGGGGTAAGTTGTCGAGTTTCCGCCGTCCCAGCCTCCTGGCCAAGTCCGATAGCGACGAGGAGGAGCTGTTCCCCGATTGGTCCCCTCGGACTCTTCCCCCGCCGCCCCTTTCGCTCTGCATCCCACGGGTCCCGTCGTTCATTCTTGCTAAATGGCTTTCCCCTGACTTGCAGGTTCTGGCCAGGGTGTGGCCCCTCTCCGGTCGCCTACACCGGAGCCGATGGCGGATGAGCCCAAGGACCGGGACCTGGAGGCCAGCTCTCCACTCCACACGCCGGGGGTGGGCAAGGGCCTGTTCGCCCAACCGCCCCCCGGGCAGGCCCCCATGAGCCCCGTCGACCTCCTGGGCCTGCCGGCACCTCGGGAGCTACTGGCGAACGTGAGCTCCCGCCTCCTCCTTCCCGCTGTCGAGGGTGTCCTGCGGGGGCTCCCGACGAAGGATGTCCAGGAGAGCCTCGCGATGCTCGGCGTGCAGGTGTGCTGTTGTTGACGGCCATTATAACTGTGTAGTGACCGTCAACATTTCAGTAAAATGAGGATGATCATACCTATTTCATATATAAAAGTGTTTTTACTGACCAATTCCACAAGTTTTGGATGAGTTGTGATTGCAGGATAAAACAGGTGAAACAGGGGCCAAACCTGGCACAGAGCCAGGCCGACCGGCCTAGCCTAGGCCGACCGGCCTCCCCTGGTCAGGTCTGGCCACACCACTGATCCACAAGCCAAGTCAAGCATCCTAGATGATCAAGAGACGTACATTTGATGGCAGTTTGATCCAAGGACCCGAAAGGCCTAGAGTGGGAGACACATGCATTGAAGGGCCCACATCCTAGGATTCTCGGACAGCTCCAACTAAACGCAACTAAAACCGACTTCAGGAGAGCATCAGGGCCGTTCCTACAAAGGTCGGTGCCAAGTGGCACCAGGACCAGGCCGGCTGGCCTAGATAAGACCGACCGGCCTCCTTCTGTGGCCGCCACGTCTCCTCCTTCGCGTGAAGCCTAAGCAGGTCCTTGGCGTGCTAATGACGCTGGGATCCACCCCCTGGAGGCTATAAAAGGAAGCTCATCCACCTTGGGAAACACACACCACATTTCAAAAGTCTATACTTGAAGGGAGCTTCTGTATCTTTTCTATTTCTTAGATTAGGATTAGAGTTGGGAGTAGAGTCGAGTCGAGCTTAGCTCGGATCTTCAGAATCTTTGGAGTTCTGGTAAAGCTCTTGTATCATTTCCTTCATTTGAAGAGTTTATCAATATAATTACTTTCTTATTTCAGAGCTTAAGTTTATATTTTATCTTTCTATCTTGCTCTTCTTTTAGAGTAAAGTTCTTGCTCTCTTTTTAGAGTAAAGATCTATCCCCCTTTAGTCTTAGTGTAGAGTTTAGTTTAGCTCCAGTAATAATTTGGTTTCAATTGCCAATGGCTTAATCAGTGCTTGCAGTAGGCAACTGACTAGTAATTATGATTGAATTGAAACTGCTTACTGTATATTTTTGCAAAATATAGGCATGATTCTTGTGAGTTGACAGTCAGGCCATAGAAATATTTGGAAAGCCAAAATCAGGACACGAGGAACTCGCTCGTAGCTTCCATTAGACGTGTTTTTGTGAAGGTATCAGTAGCACGGTTGAAAAGTATTGAACAGAGAACTTCAGAACTCCATTTGCTGATCTGAAAAGCACACTCTAGCTAACACTACTGCAACCGTTCTGCATACAGAAAAAAAAAACCCCCAGTTAGCTTGTCGTGTTTTAGATTTCTAAATCTTCTGCAACACTGTGAGCCCCATTGGATCAGAGTACCTACCTTCGAAATGTTTCGTACCAGTCACTACTGTGCTGATACATCAAGCAATACATACCATTGAGATGGCCGTTAGGCCATGTGCTGATACATCAAGCAATACATACCATTGAGATGGCCGTCAGGCCATGTCCGAGGGAGCGTACCAATTTTACTAAGGATGGGCGTAGGCCGGTTCGGACCATCGGATCGCCGATCCGCTCCACCATAGTGCATCCAGTGGGTCAAAGGTTCGGCGCAAAATACAACTGAGGAGCACCCGTGGTTATCCATAGGATCGAGTGGCAGTGGCGGAGCCAGGATTGCAGAGTTGGGTATTCCCATGGCATAAAAAAAAAGTCAAGTTGAACAGTAAAAGCAGTACTTCACGTCTTCACCATATGTCAATACCGATAATACAAAAAATAAGATACAAGTTGTTCAACTCCAAAATATCCATGAGACAAAGAAAAGCTACAAAATGCATAAAGAAAATCATAAAGTATCATAAAGTAGGCAAGTAGCTATAACTTTCATTCCAGTTTCTTCATGCCTTGGAAGAGTAGTTTTAACTTTGCGTTCCTTCATAGCTTGGAAGCGGTTGATGATATCACATTCTTTGACTAGTAAAAAGAACTCACGCTCAATAAATGTGACCAAGCAATCATTCAAGTATTGATCCCCCAACTTATTTCTCAACTTATTCTTCACATAATTCATGGCGGAAAATATTCTCTCAACAGTAGCTGTTGCTACAGGAAGTACTAGTACCAATTTGAGAAGCCTATACACAACTTCATGTCTAGTGTGCATCTTTGCTTTAACAAGCATAACAGAAAGCTGAGCAAGGCTTTTCACTTTCCTAAACCTTTCATCTCTACGCGCATCAGTAAGGAAGAGTTTAAGTGCAGATGGAAGATGATTGATCTCCGAGCTTGAGAAATCATTAGGATAAAATTGAGCAAGCTTAACCAATTTGTCTTTATCCCAATTAGCAAAGTTATCTATAGGACTGAATGCAGCCATGCAAAGGAGCAAATCTGTGTTTACCTCATCAAACCTTTCATTAAGCTCCTGTAACAGCTTCACTCTCAATGTTAACAGGTTGTGGCGTTGATGCAGAAGCATGACCTGAGCCTACCTTCCTTGACTTCGAATGTCTATCCCACAAAGTCTTCAAATCAATTTCAGTTGATTTCTTCTTCATTTTGCAACTCTACGATCTACAAAAAGGAGATACAATCTAACAATTATACACTGATACAATCTCAACACTAGCTATTGCCACAGGCTAGGACAGATTGAAGATGTGCAATGCTCACCTCACCGGCTCACCCTTTGGCCTTTGCCCCTTTGCTGCCTCGGCCGGAATGACGGAATCGCCGGAATCACTTTGGCGCAGTGTAGCCAGCCGGCTGCCAGCACCAGCCCGCCGTCGGCCCTGCGCCCCGCGGCCGTGGAGCGGGAGCGCCGCTGCGCCGGAGGTGGAGCTGCTGAAGTGCGAGGCCGAGCCCGTGACCGCGAGCTACGAGCTGCCGAGGCCAAGAGCAGAAGAGTCGGCCGGCCGCCGCCGCCGCCGGCCGCCGCGGAGGCCGGATGTGCCGTACTGCCGTCGCTCCTCGCTAGATTTCGATTTGGTCAGTTCAACTAGGGTTGGGGATTGTGCAGTGGAATTCGATTTCGTGATGTTGGGGCGTCGACGGGGTCGAGCGGCGTCTGGCCTGCAGCGTTGAGGACTCGATTCGGGAGCAGCCAGCAGGCCAGCAGGGGAGATCGGTGAAGGTGGATTGGGCTGGCTCGTTGTGGGAGAGAGACGCGAGGAGACTTGTTGGGCTGTTTACAGCCCAAGAACTCATTATTTAAGTCCACTATCCAATGTACATATGTATAAGGAATGAATATTTGATTTTTTTTAAACAAAGCTGGGTATTCCCAGGAATACACGTGCATCACGTTGCCTCCGCCAGTGACATAGGTCGGTAGGCGCGGTCGTAGTTCCCCCAATGGGCGCACGGCAACAGTTTCCCCCTCCGATTGCCACCACAGCGCCAATCTCGCGCCCGGCGTCGCTTCAACCGTCATCTTCTGAACTCATCAACTGAAGGAGGCGCACGAAAGAAACCCGCACTGCTCGCCGAGAACACCGCCCGGCCTATGCCTGCTCCATCCATCCATCATCTATTCATCACGATCTGCTCGCCGATAACACCGCCCGGCCTATGCCTGCTCCATCCATCCATCATCTATTCATCCGGGCAAGTGCGCGGGCACAACCGCACAACGGCGCTGAACTGAACCGCGTCAGATCGAGCGCTCCCGTCGCGGTCGGCGCCTTTTCCCGCGGTTTACCAGGCTTTTCTCCCCCAGTTGCGACGGCCGCGGAAGATTAACCGCTGGTGCAGTGCAAGCAAGCAAAGCAGATGGATGTACGTGACAGGCTAGCTAGCTGCGGCCATGCAGTGCAGGAGCACCGAGCACCGGGAGAGCACGACGACGTACTACTGTACAAGTGTACAACGAACAGTATCAGGCAAGTGGCTCTGGCCCTGGGGCCTGGGACGAATCTCCCTTGGATTCCGCCGTCTTGTCGACCTCCGTGTGGCCTCGCCGGGGAGGAATCTGCCCTAGCCGGCCGTGTCCGGTCGTGAAGGCCTTTTGACTCCTGCGGGAGAAATCTCTAGCAATGTACTTTCCATCGAAAATGTCACACCATGAGAATTTTACATGCATAAAGTATTAAATATAGACAAAAAAATTAATTCATTACATGAATGAAGCGTATGTCGCGAGACGAATCTAATGAGTCTACTTAATTCGTGATCTGTAACAATAATGCTACAGTAACCATCTGTTAATTATTGACTAATTACCCATCATTAGATTCGTCTCGCGATTTTCTAGCTAGATCTGTAATTTGTTTTATTAATAGTCTACGTTTACTACTTCTAAATGGTACATTTTCTTTTATGTGACTTTCTATCGAAAACTTTTCACGGGAACTAAACACGCCTAAGGGTGATCACGACCTAGATTCTAGAGTCTTTTACCCCTATGCCATTAAGAAAGTTGCTCCTTACCTGTGTGCCATAAAAAAGTTTGGAGACACCTGTGTGCCATGAGCCTAACTTTGGTTTACCTGTGTGCCATTCCGTCCATGTTCTGTTAGAAATGAGCTCTGACATGTGGGACCCACATATGCAAAATGACTTCTCTGCCCCTAGCCACTGACGTGTGGGACCCACACATCAAGGTCATCTTCAACCTCCTGCTGCTCCCTTCTCTGCTCATGGCGACCAGGGGCATCCCATGGCCGGCGGAGCAAAGCTCCAGGCGCCCGCCGCGGCTGGCGGGGCCGAGCTTCGAGCGCCCGCCGCGGCCGGCGGGGCCGAGCTCCAGCCGCCCGCAGCGACCGGCGGGGCCGAGCTCCGCCCGCCCGCCCTAACCGGCGGAGCCGAGCTCCAAGCGCTCAAGTGGCCGACGGGGACGAGATCTGGCCGCCTGGCCTGGCCGGCGAAGCCGAGCTTCGGTCGCCCGCCATGGCAGAGCCGAGCTCCGGATGCCCCCCGCAGCGGCCGCGGGGCCGAGCTCCAAGCGCGGCCGAGCAGCCGGCGGGGACGAGCCCCAGGCCAGGCAGGCGCGGGGCCAGGCCGGCGCGCGGTCAGCCCGCAGCGCGGGGGTGGAGGGCAGGTGGGAGATGGAGGGAGGAGAGAGATTGGCATGGGGAAGAAGAGGAGGAAGGTTAGGGATGACAGGTGGGTCCCGCAGCATAGAAGGACAAAACAGTCTTTTTCCATTTCCGTTAGTCTCTGTTACTCCTACATCCGTTCAAAGTGGCCAGGGGCCCAAGGTCACGGGGCCGCTTCGACCTGCTCGCATCACACCGGGAGTGGAAGTAGCGGAGAGGAGATCCCGAGCCCGAAGGGAGGCGTCCCACCCTGCCGATTTCCCTTGCTCAATTGACGCTGCGGCGAGCCGGCGACCTGTCGACAGCGAAGAAAGGCGCTAGGCGGCGCCGCGGCGGTGAGGACGGACTACTGAGGACTGAGGACAGGTAGGAGCGGCGTGGTAGCTGGTGGGTTTTCGGGGCAGCGCGGGGTTCAGGCTCAAAAGGATATTACTAGATGGGCCGGTGCAGTCCCTTATTCAAAAGATTGGGCCCGTCGTGAAACGGTGCCGTGCCCGTGCCGCCGCGGAGCCCAGCCCTTCACAGCGGACCCAAGTCCACAAAGCAAAGAAGCAGCCCACGGACAGACGTACAAGACACTTCACTTCTGCCGGCTGGCCGGTCCCTGACTTGACGAACTTCACACTGGTCTGCTCGTGTGAGTCGTGTTCAGTTGGCGATAACACCACGTACGTTCTGCGCGCGCACCATTGCACCAAGGCCCTTGTTCGTTTTGAGTCGTATTGGGGGGATTGGATCGTATTAGGACGTATTAAATCCCTATTCCCTAACAAGTCAAAATACCTCTCAATACACTTCAATACCTCCCAATACCTCTGAGGAAGGTATTAAAGGAACAAGGCCTAACGGGGATGGTCCTCGAGAGACTCTCCTCGTACTGCCATCCATCCAATCGACAGATCAACTCTCACCGTCATCTCACTCTCACATGTCGTACAAAATACGTTTCTTTGGGCTTTTTACAAAAACTACGAATTATCTATTTGTCGAGGCCAGTGACAACGTACGGGGTGCTTGACTAACCTAGTCTGAGGCCAATTACCTTTGCGTTTGATCGATACAGTACAGCCCTGCAGCTGACCATATTGGACCGTGCCAGCTTGCTCGAAGGAACTACTTGTCTCATACTAGAGCGTACGACTGGTGGAAGATGACCGCTAACTTACCTGGAGCATACGCCGGGTAGTTTTCAGTCCCTTGTCCGTTGTAAATTCTACTAACATCTATCCAATCACCCCCCCAAATAAGAGCATCTCCAACAGTTTCTTTATCCCCTTTCCACTTTTCAGCCATATAGGAGATTTGGAGGAAAAAAAACTCATCTTCAACGGTTTTCCTTTCCCCTTTATTTCCTCCCACTCTTCTCTTTCTTTTTTCAATCTCCTCCTCCTCTTTTTCCTTCTCCATTTCCCTCCTTCCCTTACCAGCCACACGATTTGGCACTGGGCACACATCTTGGCGAGCTCGCCGGCCGTGCCCGAGGCCGAGCCGCCGCCGCCCGTCCGCCGACGGCCCTTGCCCCGGCCGTGGCGAGTCTGGCTCGGTGGCCGCGGCGCCGTCGGCCTGCCCCGCCTAGACTGCCCCCCACCGGAGCCCTGCCCCGCCCGTGGCCAGCAGGCGCTGCCCCGCGCGCGGCCGTCCGCAGCCCGCCCGCGGCCGCCAAGCGCTGCCCCGCGCGACGCCGCGTGCCACCCGCGCGCCGCCTGGCCGCCCCGAGCGCCGCCTGCCCCCGCCATGTCTCGCGTCTGTATGGGAGAGAATGAAGGAAGAAGATAAGGTGGCCACTGACAGATGGGTCCCGTGTGTCAGGAAGAGGAAAGGGGAAAGGGAAAATGAGAAAGGGAGAACTGATTTTACCACCTCTCTCTTAAATGGTGAAAATGTGAAAGGGGATTTCCCTATAGGGTAAAAAAGAGGAAAGGAGAAAGAAACTGTTGGAGATGCTCTAAGGACTGAGATATGCAGAGACTAAACACTGCGATTGTTATCGAATGAATTTATTTTCACTTTGAGACGTATGGTAGCTTGCATTGTGAGAAGACTCCAGAGATCAACGCCAAGTTGTCGAATGGAACATAAATGTGAAAATTACGTAAGTGGTGAAGCGTATAGACTTGAGCATCAGGTTTACCCCCCGGTGAGGTCTCTGTTAATTAATTGTCCCGAAAGGGTGACGAGATGTTATAGTTCCAATAGTGAAATTATGGAAATTAAAGAAGAAGAATTAATAATTCATATGTGATCACTTGCATCTGTTTCAAAAAGAAAGTCGATACGTATTTCATAATAATTTGATTTTCAACCACCTAGGCTACTTTTGACAGAGGGTTTAGAGAAACTGGTTGGCAATATCGAAAACAGTAAAAACCTCAGCAGTGTCGCAGTGATCTCTCTTTTCCAAAATAATTAAACCTACTGATTTATATATCCTTTCTGTGTTGTTACTTAAAAACGACACATTCCCAAACATTCTTAATTAAGCTACTGTTCCATTATTCAATTTTTTAAATAACAGAAAGCATTTTTCAATATCGACATTGCTATTTTAAAGGTTCTAATTATGTGCTTTGCTCTTATTGTGTTATAGCCTTATAGGAACATATCCATCGGATGGATGTATTGAATCCTCATGTATCTGCCCCATTTTCTGTCTCTTTCCTATTCTTTTTACTGGTCTTGCAGAAGAGATTCCAATGAAATTATCAGATAGAAGAAAGGAGAAATGCAAACATGTTCTGACCCTCGAAGTGCTGCTTTCTTAGCTTTCACCGTGTTCAGTTCCTTGGTGAAAAGATTTCGAAATGGAATCTTTTCACGTTTGAAGTATTAAACATAGACTAATTAAAAAACTAATTGCAGATTACGTCCGGAATT
The DNA here is from genome assembly GCA_015476505.1 of Urochloa ruziziensis. NCBI lineage: Eukaryota > Viridiplantae > Streptophyta > Magnoliopsida > Poales > Poaceae > Urochloa > Urochloa ruziziensis. Next base: position 10,786 of record WEIB01000744.1, read on the forward strand.
CGCAAGATGAACCTAATGAACCTATCATTAGCACGTATTTACTGTAGCATTACTGTAGCAATTTAGTGTCTAATCACGGCCTAATAAATTAGACTCGTTAGATTCATCTCGCGATTTTCGGTCCATCTATATAATGCGATTTGTTTTTCAACTAAATTTAGTACGTCATACATGTGTCCAAACATTCATTTTGGATTTTGAATTTCAGAACTAAACACGGCCCTATTGGCTTTGATTTGCTTTTTTGCAGACTTGCCGGACCCTGTTATGGAGACGTTGACACTCGATGGACACCTTCACGTTCGGGTGTTTGAAGAACCTGCGCCTACTGTTCCGACCATGCTGCGGGGCCTGTTCAAGCAAGACCCCAGTAAAGAAACCATCCCAAAGTGTAGAAAGTGCTACATGGGAATTGGGATGGTGTGGCGTTCAACGTTCATCTCGATCAACCTGTCGATGGCCATTTTCGCTTTGAAACAACTAAATCTGCACGTCGCAAATCTCTGCTAGTACATTCTAGTAGCTAGCGAGTCAAATGAACGAAATCTCCAATGACGTTGGATCATGGCAGCTTCCTCGGCAGTAGGATATGTCCTTTCCCATGATATACGCATGGTGGTTTTCCATCCCTTTTCCGTGATAAATTCAATCACCCCTCCTGTAATGAGCAAGATTTTTTTAGGCTAAAAATCATATCTGATCGAGATCTAATTTCATTTTGAGACGGATTTCAAACATTTCAGCTGCTCACATTAGATATGGTAACTCGTGGGAAGAGTCCACAAATCAACACCAAGTTGGCTATTGTCAAAATAAATGTGAAAATTACGACTTTGGTTAACATCAAGGTCATCCTGATTACCTAAAGGCAGGGGCAGAGCTCGAGAAGAACAGTGGGGGCTGCATCTCTTCATAGTATATGCATGACGTTCAACTATATATATCGCCATTCTTGTTGGTCTAAGAACTGCAGTAAACATTGCAATCAGTGGTTGTAAGCACTCACACGTGAGTGAAGACCGGTTTCCTTTATCTAAATAACTGTACAGGGTGAAAATTTATGTAGGTGATAGCTGATTTTGGATTTTTTTTTTTTTCTGGGCACGACCGCACCCGGAACTTACAATGTAGCTCCGCTCCTCTGAAAGGCCCGTTTGGGTACAAGAGGATTGGAGTGGAATTGAGGTGAAATGAAGGGGATTGATCTTAAAATGAACTAAGTTCCACTCCAATCCTTTCATTCCACCTCATTCCACTAGTTTCCAAACAGGGCGGAAGGGTGACGCCGTGACGACGGGATTCATCTATTTTAACTCGTAACATTATGGAAAGAAGCAAATACAACTTGTTGATAGAGGGGCTTAGTTGATTGGCAGTAGTAGAAAACGGTTTCTATAATTGAGTAGTAGTAAAAACCGCAGCAGTGATCTCTTTTTGATAGAGGGCTTAGTCGCTTAGTAGATCTATTCAGCAGGTGAAAGCCCCAAGAGTCTAGTCATAGCGAAGAACTGCACGCCAAAATAGGGGATCAGAGCGATTCAAAGTCTTCTCTGGTAAACTCTGCCCGTAGCACTATCACCCTCGAAGGTGGCCAGCTGAAAGGTATCTGTACTCAATGTGCAAGACTTTTAATCCCGCAGGCTAATTTGTGCGCGTCTAAACCACGCACTGTGAAGGAACTACCACGGCACTCAGCGTCCAGCTAGCGACCGCACGGCCACGGTTGGACAAGTCGCGCGCGCGGGACTGACCCGGCGGGCGACGACTGCGGGTCAGCGCGCGATTCTGTTCATCAGGCACGAAACCTTATGTAGCTTCAGAATATGCGTAGTTCCCGTAACCACCAACACCAACAAACACGCAGACAAGCTCAGTTGTGGCGTAACCATGAGCTCGGCCAGGGAGATAGTTTGCGCCATGGCTTTGGTGCTGGCGTGCTTGGCAGCCATGCCGCCTGCATCCGCAGCCTCAGGAGACGGAGGGATACTGTATCTCCCGTCCGCTGCCTCTGTAGCCGCTCACTGCCCCTCCAGCTGCGGGGACGTCAATATCTCCTACCCCTTCGGCATAGGGGCCGGCTGCTTCCGGCAAGGCTTCGAGCTTACCTGCAACAACGCCACCAAACCTCCGAAGTTGTTTCTGGGCAACAGCACAACTGAGATCAGTTACATATCTAGTGATGGTTCATTTGTTGAGGCCCCTATGTTCTTCAACGGTACCTTTGGATCAGGTATGAACAATATGTCCTGGAGGTGGGAGGCTCCCGCTAAGGGTATTACTATCCGAAGTTATAACAATTTATATGTCCTCGGATGTGATTTTGATGTCAACTTGTTCGATTACGAGAGACACCCCATCGGTTCCTGCATGAGTAGATGCCACGGCAATGTATTACCGAAACAAGGGACTTGCAATGGGATCGGTTGCTGTTTCATCATTTTACAAAAGGACATCGCAGGCTTTCAGGCAACATTTTCTCGGGCTGATGGTATGGCAGCACAATCAGATTCTATGCACCCCGGCGTCATGGCTTTCATGTCGTACAGAGATTATTACATGAATAACGTGACTGATCTTTTACCGGGTTGGACAAATACAAGCAAGATTTATGGAGCTCTACTTGATTTTGCCATCACGGACCAACCGAGCTGCAAAAGCGCGCAAATGAACAACGCAAGTTATGCTTGTGGCACCAACAGCTATTGTACAAATACCACTGGCGGAGGCAACGTGATGCACGTGTATTCCTGGGAATACCCAGCTTTGTTTAAAAAAAATCAAATATTCATTCCTTATACATATGTACATTGGATAGTGGACTTAAATAATGAGTTCTTGGGCTGTAAACAGCCCAACAAGTCTCCTCGCGTCTCTCTCCCACAACGAGCCAGCCCAATCCACCTTCACCGATCTCCCCTGCTGGCCTGCTGGCTGCTCCCGAATCGAGTCCTCAACGCTGCAGGCCAGACGCCGCTCGACCCCGTCGACGCCCCAACATCACGAAATCGAATTCCACTGCACAATCCCCAACCCTAGTTGAACTGACCAAATCGAAATCTAGCGAGGAGCGACGGCAGTACGGCACATCCGGCCTCCGCGGCGGCCGGCGGCGGCGGCGGCCAGCCGACTCTTCTGCTCTTGGCCTCGGCAGCTCGTAGCTCGCGGTCACGGGCTCGGCCTCGCACTTCAGCAGCTCCACCTCCGGCGCAGCGGCGCTCCCGCTCCACGGCCGCGGGGCGCAGGGCCGACGGCGGGCTGGTGCTGGCAGCCGGCTGGCTACACTGCGCCAAAGTGATTCCGGCGATTCCGTCATTCCGGCCGAGGCAGCAAAGGGGCAAAGGCCAAAGGGTGAGCCGGTGAGGTGAGCATTGCACATCTTCAATCTGTCCTAGCCTGTGGCAATAGCTAGTGTTGAGATTGTATCAGTGTATAATTGTTAGATTGTATCTCCTTTTTGTAGATCGTAGAGTTGCAAAATGAAGAAGAAATCAACTGAAATTGATTTGAAGACTTTGTGGGATAGACATTCGAAGTCAAGGAAGGTAGGCTCAGGTCATGCTTCTGCATCAACGCCACAACCTGTTAACATTGAGAGTGAAGCTGTTACAGGAGCTTAATGAAAGGTTTGATGAGGTAAACACAGATTTGCTCCTTTGCATGGCTGCATTCAGTCCTATAGATAACTTTGCTAATTGGGATAAAGACAAATTGGTTAAGCTTGCTCAATTTTATCCTAATGATTTCTCAAGCTCGGAGATCAATCATCTTCCATCTGCACTTAAACTCTTCCTTACTGATGCGCGTAGAGATGAAAGGTTTAGGAAAGTGAAAAGCCTTGCTCAGCTTTCTGTTATGCTTGTTAAAGCAAAGATGCACACTAGACATGAAGTTGTGTATAGGCTTCTCAAATTGGTACTAGTACTTCCTGTAGCAACAGCTACTGTTGAGAGAATATTTTCCGCCATGAATTATGTGAAGAATAAGTTGAGAAATAAGTTGGGGGATCAATACTTGAATGATTGCTTGGTCACATTTATTGAGCGTGAGTTCTTTTTACTAGTCAAAGAATGTGATATCATCAACCGCTTCCAAGCTATGAAGGAACGCAAAGTTAAAACTACTCTTCCAAGGCATGAAGAAACTGGAATGAAAGTTATAGCTACTTTATGATACTTTATGATTTTCTTTATGCATTTTGTAGCTTTTCTTTGTCTCATGGATATTTTGGAGTTGAACAACTTGTATCTTATTTTTTGTATTATCGGTATTGACATATGGTGAAGACGTGAAGTACTGCTTTTACTGTTCAACTTGACTTTTTTTTTTATGCCATGGGAATACCCAACTCTGCAATCCTGGCTCCGCCACTGCCACTCGATCCTATGGATAACCACGGGTGCTCCTCAGTTGTATTTTGCGCCGAACCTTTGACCCACTGGATGCACTATGGTGGAGCGGATCGGCGATCCGATGGTCCGAACCGGCCTACGCCCATCCTTAGTAAAATTGGTACGCTCCCTCGGACATGGCCTGACGGCCATCTCAATGGTATGTATTGCTTGATGTATCAGCACATGGCCTAACGGCCATCTCAATGGTATGTATTGCTTGATGTATCAGCACAGTAGTGACTGGTACGAAACATTTCGAAGGTAGGTACTCTGATCCAATGGGGCTCACAGTGTTGCAGAAGATTTAGAAATCTAAAACACGACAAGCTAACTGGGGGTTTTTTTTTCTGTATGCAGAACGGTTGCAGTAGTGTTAGCTAGAGTGTGCTTTTCAGATCAGCAAATGGAGTTCTGAAGTTCTCTGTTCAATACTTTTCAACCGTGCTACTGATACCTTCACAAAAACACGTCTAATGGAAGCTACGAGCGAGTTCCTCGTGTCCTGATTTTGGCTTTCCAAATATTTCTATGGCCTGACTGTCAACTCACAAGAATCATGCCTATATTTTGCAAAAATATACAGTAAGCAGTTTCAATTCAATCATAATTACTAGTCAGTTGCCTACTGCAAGCACTGATTAAGCCATTGGCAATTGAAACCAAATTATTACTGGAGCTAAACTAAACTCTACACTAAGACTAAAGGGGGATAGAACTTTACTCTAAAAAGAGAGCAAGAACTTTACTCTAAAAGAAGAGCAAGATAGAAAGATAAAATATAAACTTAAGCTCTGAAATAAGAAAGTAATTATATTGATAAACTCTTCAAATGAAGGAAATGATACAAGAGCTTTACCAGAACTCCAAAGATTCTGAAGATCCGAGCTAAGCTCGACTCGACTCTACTCCCAACTCTAATCCTAATCTAAGAAATAGAAAAGATACAGAAGCTCCCTTCAAGTATAGACTTTTGAAATGTGGTGTGTGTTTCCCAAGGTGGATGAGCTTCCTTTTATAGCCTCCAGGGGGTGGATCCCAGCGTCATTAGCACGCCAAGGACCTGCTTAGGCTTCACGCGAAGGAGGAGACGTGGCGGCCACAGAAGGAGGCCGGTCGGTCTTATCTAGGCCAGCCGGCCTGGTCCTGGTGCCACTTGGCACCGACCTTTGTAGGAACGGCCCTGATGCTCTCCTGAAGTCGGTTTTAGTTGCGTTTAGTTGGAGCTGTCCGAGAATCCTAGGATGTGGGCCCTTCAATGCATGTGTCTCCCACTCTAGGCCTTTCGGGTCCTTGGATCAAACTGCCATCAAATGTACGTCTCTTGATCATCTAGGATGCTTGACTTGGCTTGTGGATCAGTGGTGTGGCCAGACCTGACCAGGGGAGGCCGGTCGGCCTAGGCTAGGCTGGTCGGCCTAGGCTAGGCCGGTCGGCCTGGCTCTGTGCCAGGTTTGGCCCCTGTTTCACCTGTTTTATCCTGCAATCACAACTCATCCAAAACTTGTGGAATTGGTCAGTAAAAACACTTTTATATATGAAATAGGTATGATCATCCTCATTTTACTGAAATGTTGACGGTCACTACACAGTTATAATGGCCGTCAACAACAGCACACCTGCACGCCGAGCATCGCGAGGCTCTCCTGGACATCCTTCGTCGGGAGCCCCCGCAGGACACCCTCGACAGCGGGAAGGAGGAGGCGGGAGCTCACGTTCGCCAGTAGCTCCCGAGGTGCCGGCAGGCCCAGGAGGTCGACGGGGCTCATGGGGGCCTGCCCGGGGGGCGGTTGGGCGAACAGGCCCTTGCCCACCCCCGGCGTGTGGAGTGGAGAGCTGGCCTCCAGGTCTCGGTCCTTGGGCTCATCCGCCATCGGCTCCGGTGTAGGCGACCGGAGAGGGGCCACACCCTGGCCAGAACCTGCAAGTCAGGGGAAAGCCATTTAGCAAGAATGAACGACGGGACCCATGGGATGCAGAGCGAAAGGGGCGGCGGGGGAAGAGTCCGAGGGGACCAATCGGGGAACAGCTCCTCCTCGTCGCTATCGGACTTGGCCAGGAGGCTGGGACGGCGGAAACTCGACAACTTACCCCCGCTCGGCGACGGGGCCCCTCCGTGACGAACTTGGGGCGGCAAACGGGGAGACCGCCCGGAGAGGAGATGCGACAATGGGAGGAGGGAAGGCCCGGGACCGGAGAGGAGAGGAGGTGGGGAACGCCGTGTCCCCAGTATCGGAGTCAAGGTCCTCCTCCGTATCCTCCTCGGGAGCCGCGCGCTCGGGCGCGCCTCCCGCGACGGATGACGTGACTCCCGCGACGCTGCCCCTTCGAGGGCTCCACGGCAGGCGCGACGCGCTTCGGGAGAATCACGTTCCGAAGCGCGAGAATGCAGTTAGTCCAAGGGCCCAGCACCATCACCATCCGAGAGCGATGTTCGGTGAGCTGGTACGGCCCCAGCAGCATCACGGCCTTCGCCTCTATCTCCGCGAGGGTCAAGTATGCCGGAAACCAGAAACGGGGGTCAGCGGAAATGCATAATAGTTCCCGGTCTTCGCATCGTCCCAACTCACCCGGGAGGGTCCACTTGAAGGAAGCGCGGAAGGATGTCTCCCCGGAGCTCGAACGCTGGATCACGGAGTCCTTAGGATCCCGCCGCTCCACCGGGAACGCCCAGTCGTTAGCCAGGGGCCAAATTCTGGCGGCCACGAAATCCTTGGTTAGGTCCCTCATGATGAACTGCCGTGAGATCGACGCCATCAGGTTGATGCGGCTCCGGAGGGTGTCGTCCACCGGGATGATCGGCAGGGGGACCAGCTCCGGCTCACGACACGAAGATCGGAGGGGGCAGCCGGACGGGAGCCCCTGGTAATACCAGCGCTCCAGCCACCTGGCCTCCCTCTTCTCCTTGTAGGCCTTCGCGGGGAGCACGGCCCCCTCCCGGGGGTTGAGGAAGACGTGACCGGAGCACACCTCCCTCTTCTCCCCGTCGAAGAGCCAGTACTTCTTCTGGATGGCCGCCTGGTGGAGATGCGCGAAGGCCCGGGAGGAAGGGAACGCCCCCTTCGCACGGTAAGCCCACTCGAACATGCTCAAGCGGACGAAGGAGTTGGGGGAGACGTGTTGGACCTCCAGGCGGAAGTGCCCCAGAGTCGAGACGAGGAAATCGAAGCAGGGGAAGCGCAAGCCGCACTCCAGCTGCTGCATGAAGACTACCACCTCTCTGGGATTGGGCACCGGCGTCGTCTCAGTCCGGGGAGGGGGCGAGGGCCCGGTCGGAGATCAACCCCCTATCGTGGAGGCTATCCAGGAGCTCGCCGTCGACAGTGCTCCGTGGGAGTCTTTGCGTCCTCGGGACCTCGGGGCAGTGGCGGAGCCAGGATTGCAGAGTTGGGTATTCCCATGGCATAAAAAAAAAGTCAAGTTGAACAGTAAAAGCAGTACTTCACGTCTTCACCATATGTCAATACCGATAATACAAAAAATAAGATACAAGTTGTTCAACTCCAAAATATCCATGAGACAAAGAAAAGCTACAAAATGCATAAAGAAAATCATAAAGTATCATAAAGTAGCTATAACTTTCATTCCAGTTTCTTCATGCCTTGGAAGAGTAGTTTTAACTTTGCGTTCCTTCATAGCTTGGAAGCGGTTGATGATATCACATTCTTTGACTAGTAAAAAGAACTCACGCTCAATAAATGTGACCAAGCAATCATTCAAGTATTGATCCCCCAACTTATTTCTCAACTTATTCTTCATATAATTCATGGCGGAAAAGATTCTCTCAACAGTAGCTGTTGCTACAGGAAGTACTAGTACCAATTTGAGAAGCCTATACACAACTTCATGTCTAGTGTGCATCTTTGCTTTAACAAGCATAACAGAAAGCTGTGCAAGGCTTTTCACTTTCCTAAACCTTTCATCTCTACGCACATCAGTAAGGAAGAGTTTAAGTGCAGATGGAAGATGATTGATCTCCGAGCTTGAGAAATCATTAGGATAAAATTGAGCAAGCTTAACCAATTTGTCTTTATCCCAATTAGCAAAGTTATCTATAGGACTGAATGCAGCCATGCAAAGGAGCAAATCTGTGTTTACCTCATCAAACCTTTCATTAAGCTCCTGCAATTGTCTATCAATGATACTTAAGAACATCTCAACATGGAAGCGATGAATATTCTTGTTTTTGATAAAGAATCGCCTATCTCTTCCAACCGGCCGGTAGAAAGAGTCCATATCAGGAATTTTGATCTTATGCTTTACACAAAAAGAGTCCACTTCTTGAACAAAATCATCCCAACCAGCATCCTCCCTCAATGCCTGCAATTGAAACTTTGTCAATAGAATGAGTTATATTGCATTAACAATATCATGATCCCTCTTCTGCAAAGCATGGTTCAAGTCAGCTGTGAACCCAAGTACTGTTTGCATCAAGTGTGCCATGAAAACAAACTCATATGAACGGAATGTTGTCAACATTGTTTGGGCATTTGCACATTCAGCTTTTTGAGAGCGATCATCACCAACCTTTATCAGAACTTTTCGAATTGAAGGATATAAAGATAAAACATGCATTACAGTTTTATAGTGAGAACTCCAACGAGTGTCTGCCGGCCTACCCAAACCCATTTCTTGATTCAGACCTTTTCCACTTTCAATGTCACCCAATTCTAGTTCCTCTACAATTCTTTGAGCTTGTGCAACTCGAAGCATTTGTATCTTCTTACAGGAATTTCCAAGAATATTTAACAAAAATCTAAGTTGCTCAAAGAACCAAACACAATCTGGGTTTTCCTTAGCAACAGCCACAAGTGTTAACTGTAGTTGATGTGTAAAACAGTGCACATAGTAGGCAGAAGCACACTCTTCCATAATTAATTTCTTGAGTCCATTAGCATGACCCTTCATGTTACTAGCCCCATCATAGCCTTGCCCACGGACCTTAGACAAGCTCAAGGAATGGTCCATAAGCAATTTTTCAATTGCAGCTTTAAGTGTTAAGGAAGTAGTATTTTCAACATGGACAACACCAAGAAATCTCTCAACTACCCTTCCCTTTTTGTCAACATGTCTCAAACAAAGAGCTAACTGTTCTTTTTGGTACACATCACTAGATTCATCAGCAAGTATTGCAAAATATTCATCACCAAGGTCTTCTATAATAAGCTTAGTAGTTTCTTTGGCACAACAATTAGCAATCTGCCTTTGTATTTCAGGAGCAGTCAACTTACAATTCTTTGGAGCATTCTTCAAAACCACCTTTCCAACTTCTTCAAAGTTTTCTGCCCAAGTACCTAACAGCGCCGGAGGTGGAGCTGCTGAAGTGCGAGGCCGAGCCCGTGACCGCGAGCTACGAGCTGCCGAGGCCAAGAGCAGAAGAGTCGGCCGGCCGCCGCCGCCGCCGGCCGCCGCGGAGGCCGGATGTGCCGTACTGCCGTCGCTCCTCGCTAGATTTCGATTTGGTCAGTTCAACTAGGGTTGGGGATTGTGCAGTGGAATTCGATTTCGTGATGTTGGGGCGTCGACGGGGTCGAGCGGCGTCTGGCCTGCAGCGTTGAGGACTCGATTCGGGAGCAGCCAGCAGGCCAGCAGGGGAGATCGGTGAAGGTGGATTGGGCTGGCTCGTTGTGGGAGAGAGACGCGAGGAGACTTGTTGGGCTGTTTACAGCCCAAGAACTCATTATTTAAGTCCACTATCCAATGTACATATGTATAAGGAATGAATATTTGATTTTTTTTAAACAAAGCTGGGTATTCCCAGGAATACACGTGCATCACGTTGCCTCCGCCAGTGCCTCGGGGCGAACCCGCTTGGGGTTGGAGGCCTCCGCAGCCAAAGGAACGTCGCGTTTCAAAGCCATCGAGGGAAGCCGGGGGGGGGGGGGGGGACGAACCAAGGAGAAGGACTAAGGGGAAGACCTGAGCGGCGACGAGTTCACCAGGAGGCGGTGGAGTGCAGGGGAAGAGGGGACTAGGACACGAACCCTAGGGGTGCATGGCCCCTTCCCTTTCCCCTCCTTTATATAATGCGGGGGGCAAGGCGGGCGCGCCCGGCCGCCCTCGAGCCCCCCGCCACCGCCTATCTTTCACGCGGAGTCCCTTGGCGTGGCTGCCCCGTGGCACCGTGCGATGATCGAGACGGAGCTGTAAGGGCGCGAGAAGAGGAACGGGCGCGCCAGGCCTCATCGGGCTCAGCTCCGTCCCCTATTTTCCTGCCAAGCGCCACGACGCGGCAGCCACGCGGCTCGGCACGGCGCCCGAGGCCGAGCCGGATGACTACATGGGGGGCAGAAGGAGAAGGATGACCGGTTGGCCCAGGCCCGTCCCCCTAAACCACCAGGCCCTCGTGGGTTTTTGCCCTTTTCCCGGGGGCTGCGTGGCTTCCTCGAGGGCCCCACTCCCATCTCTGGTCTTTAGGCCTCACCGTCCTCCCGCAATTCTCGGAGGCCCGCGCCCCCGGAGCAGGTGCACGCCCTAAGAAAGGGCTACTGTTGGGGGAAAAGGGGCATAGGCCCACTTGCCAAGAAAGGGGCAACGGCCCAGGACCACCACCTTGGCCGACCGTCCGGAGAAAGATGGACAAGGCCCTCCGGACGGAGGAGGAGTCCCGGAAGAATCGGGGCTCCCCCGGTGGACAGACGTAGATGCCCGCGGCGAGCGGGGCCATCGCTGGGACGAAGCCCGCGAGGGCCCCGGAGGAGGGGTTTTTCCCGTCGAGAGAACCCCGGCAACATCGGCACTCTCCCGGTAAGCGGGGCCCTCCCGTTTACGGTAGAGAGGGTAAAGGAGGAGGACGTCACCCGACGGCGGGGCGGGCCCCAAGTGGTCGTCTCAAGGATGACCTCAAGGAGAAGGATGACGGTGGACCCCTCCCCTTCCCGCGCGTGCAGGAGGTTTGTACCCCTCCATGCCCTTGGGCCCGAGCGGGCCCGGGAGGGCAGAGGCACCGTACCAGGGGCATGTCGGTCTTTTCCAGGCCTAGGGAAGGCCCCCGGTTGCTATAAATAAGGCTGCAAGGGCCTCGACCAGGGGCCAGAGCGAACAAAGAGATCAGATTGTCCAGCCACTCAGTCCCTTAGAAGCCCTCCTAGGCGATCACCTCGCCTTAGTGCCCATAATGTGTTGTTTGGGCTTTTGTAACCACCAATAGTGCTCAAATAAATTTTACTCAGACTTAGGTTTAGCTTGGCACAGCTACTCTATGCTAAGTGTGTTTTCTGATATCATTCTAAAGGTATGCAATTCAAGGTTATTCATGTTGAATTGCTTCTGACAGAACAAATTTATTTGATAGCTTCGACAGTTAACTGATCATACAAGCAAAAGAATACGGGACCAGGAGTGAGTACGGGAGAGGAAGAGGGGGACGACGACGCGTGGGGGAGGGGGTGGGCGATGGAGCGACATGGGGAGGAGAGAAGAGAAGAAGAGGGAGAGGGAGGAGAACATATCTGGTGCTCCCACCTTTCATGTACTCTCGTGCAACCGTGTTGAAAAATCCATATAAACATTTACAAAAAATTCAACCAAAAATACAAATAAATAAACGATGCAATGATCTATGTTCATACAAAGCTTGAAGATGAACAAAATTCTGTGTAGTTAGAAACAAAAAGGACAAAAGTTAACATGCAATGGGTCGGATTTACTGTTCATTCGTGCCCGCAAACCCGCAACTTCATATGGCGATTTGTTTTTTTTTCTCTCTGTATAAAATTTATTTGAACCTGCAACTTTGTAAGAACACATATTATCACACCATGTATCGACTTATGTTTTTTATTTTTTTTCATATATTTTTTTTTAAATTTTTGAATCAACGGTGCATGGGAGTACGTCAAAGGTGGGAGCACCGGATACGTTCTCGGAGAGGGAGGAATGAGCGGCACGCCTCGGGGGCTGGGCGAGCAGCGTGGTCGGGAGGCGGCGGGGTGTTTTCTGAAAACATCGCTGCAGGCGTTTGTTTGCAAATTTACCATGGATTCGGATTTTTTTTTTCTTCTTCAGGTTGAAATTGAACTATAAGGGTGTACTATGTGTAAGAAAAACGGCCGTATTTTCTGTTCACAAGTGGCTTCTTGGATTGAAAGTTGATTTCGGTAAAATGAAAGGGCTTTTCTGCAATCTTCGACGCGCCTGCTGCTCGAATCGATAAGGGTCACGGCCGGGTGGAAACAGACCGCGCCACGGACGCAGGAACGATAAGGGTCTCGATTCAAGTTACGCGAGATGCGGAGTTTTCGGACGGTTGCTGAGGCGACTCTGGAGGCGATCACGATCCCATCCTAGACCTGCCACCCCGGCGAGATCTAGGCGCTCCACCGCCGGCCACCACGGCCTCGGTGTCCACGCCACGTCGGCGACGGCTGCTATCGTCGACGGCCACCCGCATATCGCCGGTTAGCCGCTCCGGCGCCGGCGACCACCCACGCTTTCTGTAACCCTAAACTTCCTGGGTTCCTATCGCCGCTTAGGGCTAGACTCTGGGATCGATTTGTGCAGTAGTAATCTACTCGGCACTCTTGTTTTCCTTTCCGGCGAGCCATCATGGCAGAGATCGGAGGAGGATCGGATGGACGGGGCGGTGAAAATCGTACGTCCGGCGAGCGGGCGAACCCTAACCCGGAAGTTGCCGATCTGCTGCAACGGCTGAACCTGACTGCGGAGGAGGGCGATGTGGCAGATTTCAGCGATGATGAAGATGGGGGGAGCGCCGCTGCTGTGGAGTGGGCGTTGCTGGGGAAGGTTCTGTCCCCTACATCGCTGCACACCAACACGATTAGGGCGGCCATGACGCCGGCATGGGGCAACCCGTACGGCATGAAGATCCGCCCGATCGGAGAGAAAGGCGACAATCTCTTTGTCGCGGAATTTGGTAGCAAGGTCGATATGGAGCGTGTGCTGGCCGGTTCACCTTGGATCGCTGGGAAGCACACTGTTATACTGAAAGAGTATGATGAGAAACTTAAGCCATCTGAGATTCGCTTTGATCGGATGGATATATGGGTGCGTATCCTTAACCTCCCACTTGGGTGGATGAACCAGCAGAGGGGATCCCGGACGATGAGACTTTTGGGCGAGGTGAAGCAGATGGATGTTGATAGTGATGGCAAGGCAAGTGGTGCGTATCTACGTGCACGTGTTGCTATCGAGGTTGACAAACCTGTCAAGAGAGGAGTGCTGTTGAGAATGACTAGGGAGGGGGCACCAGAATGGTTTGACGCCCAGTATGAAAAGCTCCCTTTCTTTTGTTTTTCATGTGGTTTGATGGGCCATTCGGGTCTGGAGTGTGAGAACCCGGCACCAAGAAATGCAAATGGCAAGCTACCTTACGAGCGGGAGATTCCACTACGGGCACCTGAGGATCGGAAAAAGAAGTTGCAGAGCTTTGTAGACGCAGCTGCGGAATCATATGGCAGTGGGACATCTTCAGGGGCTCGTCCTGCTCGAGGGGTGTCGGGCCGGGCGGATGGTAGGCATGCAGCACCTAGGCAGGATGGAGCACGTCATTCTGCTACAAAGGATGCTAATGACGATGAGGAGGGGGACGAGGTAATGTCCCCGCTAAAAGATCAGACCCAAGGGGAACACGCAGGGAAAGCGAAGACAACAAGTCCTGCAGGGCGTCAACTCTTTACTGCGGCAAATGAAGATGGGCGGAAGCTAGCAAAGAAAAGGAAATCCAAACGATCTGATTCCAGCTCCACCCAAACTCCTGATCTGAATCTGCCAGCTGTGGACACATCGGCGATTGTCCCAGTGGGCTTAGTGACTTCTCGCGTGAACCAGCTGGTGGGCACGAGATTGAGCAATGAAGGAACCAGCGATGAGCTACTAAAGAAGCAGAAGACTTCTAATACCCCCAATGCAAGATCGGCGGCGGCTGCGAGCGGCAGCTCCCGCCGGGCACAATGAAAATCCTCTGTCTGAACTGCCGGGGTTTAGGGCAACCCGAGGCAGTTCAAGAAGTCCGTAGCTTATGTCAGCTACATCGCCCGATGGTGGTTTTTCTCTCAGAAACAAGACTGTTCTTTGATAATGTTGACGGCCTGAAGCGATCGCTCGGTTTTCCCAATGGGGTGGGCGTGGGAAGTTTTGGCCGCGGGGGTGGTTTGGCTCTTCTGTGGACTCGTGAAGTGGACGTTAGTTTGCAAAGCTATGACAAATTGCATATTGATGTCCATGTGCTGGATCCGGGCACTCAGGCGGAGCTATGGAGGTTCACAGGTTTCTATGGTGAATCAAGAAGGGAGTTGCGCTATAGGAGTTGGGATTGCTTGAGATTGTTGCAAAGCAAATCCCTCCTCCCGTGGTTATGCGCTGGCGATTTCAACGAGGTCTTAGAGGCGTCGGAACAGTTCGGGGGCCAAGTGAGACCGGAGCGACAGATAGACGGATTCAGGGAGGCTGTGTCTCACTGCGGCTTCACTGATCTCGGCTACATCGGACTCCCGTACACTTGGGATAACAGACAACAAGGCAACCACAACATCAAGGTCAGATTGGACCGTGGTCTAGCTACAAGTGCTTTCTTGGATATGTTCCAGGAAGTGAGACTCACACATGTGCAGACGACCGAGTCAGATCATTGTGCACTGGTGATTGAGTGTGCGAGGGTACGCCAAAGGAAGAGGAGAAAGAGGAATTTTAGGTACGAGAACATGTGGCGCCGTGACCCGACGTACATGGACACGGTACGTAATGCTTGGCCAAATACAGAGGGCCCGTCGACACTGTGGCAGGTACGACAACAGCTTAATCAGGTGCAGGGGTCCCTGCAAGTGTGGGAGGATACTGTCTTTGGTTCGGTTCGGAAGGAGCTGGCACAGAAACGAAAGGAGCTGGAGAGGATCCGTGGTGGCTCCATTGGCACGGGTCCGTCAGACCAGGAGCGCCGGCTTATGAGGCGAATCTCAGAACTCCTTTCACGGGAGGAGTGTATGGAGAAGCAGCGTTCCCGGGTCGAGTGGCTGAAGGAAGGGGATCGCAACACCGCCCTTTACCAAGCCAAGGCCCGAGAGCGAGCGCGGAGCAACAAGATCACATCCTTGAAGCGTGTTGATGGATCATTTGCAGTGAAGCAGGAGGAGATTGAGGAGGTCGCTACCTCCTTCTACAAGAACCTCTTTTCTGCCCAAGATATGCTAGATACTGAGGCAATCCTGCAGCATGTCCCACGGAAGGTGACAGAGACGATGAACGACTTCCTGTCCAGTCCCTATACCGTAGATGAGGTGAGGAAGGCGGTGTTCATGATGGGGCCGAATAAGGCCCCTGGACCGGATGGGCTTACTGCAGGTTTCTTTCAAGTGCATTGGGATTTGATTGGGCACCAAGTGAGTGAGGCAGTTCTGAATTTTCTGAATGGAGGTGCTATGCCGGATGATCTCAACCTCACAACTATCGTTCTAATCCCAAAGTGTAAGAATCCAGTGGAGATTAAACAATTTCGGCCAATCTCCTTGTGCAATGTTCTATACAAAATTTGCTCCAAGGTGTTGGCTAACCGTTTGAGAATGTTTTTGGATGAGATTATTTCTGAAGAACAGAGTGCATTCGTCCCGGGAAGGCTCATTACAGATAATGTTCTCATTGCATATGAATGTACTCACTATCTGAAGCGAAAGAAAGGTAGAAATGGTGCATATGCGGTCAAACTTGATATGGCGAAGGCTTATGATCGGGTCGAGTGGGAATATCTTAATGGAATTATGATCAAGCTCGGTTTTCATGAAGCTTTTGTCTCACGGATAATGAGGTGCGTGTCATCAGTTTCTTTTTGCATTAGAACTAATGGGGTGTTGTCGGAGCGTTTCAGGCCGTCTCGTGGCTTAAGGCAGGGAGACCCGATCTCGCCCTATTTGTTCTTGCTTTGCTCGGAGGGTCTCTCTTGTCTACTCCGGGGGATCGGCCCTCGACATATTTCCAGGGGTGTTCGTGTTGGCGTCCATGCCCCTTGGATTTCACACTTACTCTTTGCGGATGATTGCATTGTCTTCTCGGAAGCATCGCAAAGAGGGGCTGATCGACTGAAGGAAGTTCTGGAGATATATAACAGGGGCTCTGGACAGATGATCAACCGGGATAAATCAGCTATCTTCTTCAGCAGAAACTGTTCTAGTGAGGCTAAGGAGGAGTACAGAGCCGGTTGGACATTCGGAATGAGGCCCTAGCTGAACGATACTTGGGATTACCAACCTCTGTTGGGAGGTCGACGAACACGGTGTTTGAGTTTATACCAACGAGAGTTAGAGGGATGATTGGAAGCTGGAGTGGTCGGGAGGCGAGCTGTGCAGGACGTGAGGTTCTTCTCAAATCAGTGGCTCAAGCGGCGCCTACGTACTCCATGAGCTGTTTCTTATTGCCAGTAGATACATACAAGAAGACAAGACAAGCTATTGCCAATTACTGGTGGGGGAGTTCAGCAGATAACCGCCACATTCACTGGCTGCGCTGGGATCGCCTCACACGACCCAAGTGTCAAGGTGGAATGGGGTTTCGGGATTTAAATCTCTTCAATTTGGCAATGCTTGGAAAACAGGGCTGGCGACTTATGACACGACCGGAATCACTTTGTGCAAGAGTGTTGAAAGGGAGATACTACCATGATTCAGACTTCCTGTCGTGTACTAGAAGAAGAAGATCAAGCTATACTTGGCGTGCCATCCTAGCTGGCAGAGAAGCGCTAGAGGCAGGCTTGATAAGAAGGATTGGAGATGGCACTGATACAAAAGTTTGGGAGGACCGATGGATCCCAAACCATTTTGGAGGTAAACCTTTCACGCCGTCGGAAGGGCAACATATTAGCCGAGCAAGCCAACTGTTTACTGCAAGTGGTCAGTGGAATGAGGGGCTAGTCCGGGAAACTTTCTTTGGCTTTGATGCTGAAGCGATTTTGAGGATCCCTGTGCGAGGCCTAGGAGAGGATATATGGGCATGGGAGCCGGAGAAACATGGCCACTACTCGGTTAAATCAGCTTATAAGTTGTTATACTCTGTGAAACGGGGGCAAGAGGATGAAGGGGTTGCTGGATCCTCTGATGACGATACATGGCGACGCATTTGGAAGCTGGATGTACCTCCTAAAGTACGTGTGTTCTGGTGGAGGGTGATCCATGAATTTTTGCCAGCGAAACAGGTGCTATGTAGGCGACACATTGAACCTACAGCATTCTGTGACACTTGCGGGGCTCAGGAGGAATCGATTGGCCACGTTCTGATGGATTGCACAATTGCCAAAATCTTCTGGGAGCAGACAAAGCATCTAACGGGAGTTAAACTTCCTAGTTTGCACCCTGCAACGTGGGCTCGAGATCTGCTCGTGATGGGTACAACTAGGGAGCGAGCTGTTATCATTTGTGGCATGTGGTCTCTCTGGATGTTACGCAATAAAAGGAGACATGGTGAAGCTACATTGTCCATTTCACAGGCGGTGTTGTGGGTGAGGAATACATCCTTTGATCTGTGGCAAATCCTACACCCAACAAAGCAGGCCAAGATACAAGAGGAGCAGGGTAGATGGAGCAAGCCATTGGCAGGCTGGATAAATTGCAATGTGGATGCAGCGTTCAATGTTGACACCATGGGAGGATCCACAGGTGCTATTCTTCGAGATGCTGCTGGCGCTTTCCGGGGAGCGCAAGCTAAAGCCTATGTCCGATGTATGGACGCTTTGTCTGCTGAGGCTTATGCATGCAGAGATGGACTGGAGCTGGCAATGAGGAACGGCGTCAATCGACTTTGCCTAGAGACGGATTGCCAAGAACTGATCAGGCTGTGGGAGAATAGAGAAGGCAGCCGCTCAGTGATCTCATCTATCCTAACGGAGATATATGAGTGGAGTCTGCACTTTGAAGCTTTTTCCTTTGTTTTTGCTAGTAGACAATGTAATAAAGTAGCTCATGTACTAGCTAAGCAAGCTGGGGGAGATACGAGTACGGTGGTGTGGCAGGAACCCCGTCATGTATCCACAGCTTGCTAGCAGCAGACTGTAATCTTCTCCCGTGATTAAATGGAAGGCCTGATTCACAAAAAAAAAAAAAAAAAAAAAAAAAGAAAAAAGAAAAAAAAAGATAAGGGTCTCGATTCCGGGACTCATCCTTCGAAAAGAAAACCCTAACCCGACTTCCTCCCGGCCCCGAGGCGGCTGGATCCCTTGGGGCGGAAGGAGATGGTCTCCGAGGAGGGAGAGGAGAAGCCATTGCAGACGGAGGAAATGCCTTCGGAGTCTGATTCGGACTTGCAGTGGCAGTGGGAGCCGAAAGCGGGCAAGGACTTGGAGATGCAGGAGGAGTCGGATGAGGAGGAGGATGAGGCGGCGGCGGAGAGGTGTAACAACGGTGAAGGTATGCTAACCAACTCGCGGCCATCTTTTTCTCCCAGTCCCACGCACGCCGGAAGGAAACCCTATCTTGTAGTTAGTGTTCGTGGGTTGGGTTTTGCCCTCAATTAGGGGGAGGGCTTCTTACTTTTTTAGTGCGGGGGTCGCATCTCCGGTATGAACTCCGCACCCGCGGATCGGCAGAAGGATGCTGCCGCTAGTGGGTAGCGGAAGGTATTTGTAATTAGGCTTCGTTGGCGGATCTGGCGGGGGCGAAGGGAGCCTTTGGCCTCTGAGCCACAAACTTACTTCACGCTTGATTTCTAGTCGTTTAGTCACCTTACATATTTCCTAGTAATTCTGATTGCCTGAACTTCCTTGAATTCTGTTTTACAGCTGCCCAGGTGCTATATTATGACATCGTGGTGCTATTTGAGATGCCCTCTGGCTTTGCATTTTTCCTGTGTGATGGATTCAAGCTCCGTCAACCAAATGCCTGGAAGGTTATTTTTTTATTATTCCAGTTTGGTTTACTCAAATGCCTCCTTGCTCTTGTGGTCTTTGTATTGAATTTTTATATTGTCTATGCTGTGCAGGAAATCTGGGCAGACTTTGTTGATCCTGAATTGGCAAAGGAAGTTAGTACCCCCTTCTCCTTATGTTTTTAATTTCTTTATCATGATGCTTGTGCCCAGTTTAAGCTGAGCAGTGATCTTGCACGGTTTATGTTTGCTATTCTTATTTATTGGTTGCATTCATCAATGAAGAAATGTGAAGGCAATCACTTGGTCATTTAGATGTTTACTAAGTTTACAGACTCCAAAATCCAAGTTCTGTCAAAAAAATTGGTTTGGAAGCATCTAGCATGATTATGTTGTTTCGGATATGCATGCACTACCAAAAGGCATTTTGGCACAAAGAGATACCTGAAGAATATTGGGGACATGTTTGTGATACCTAGGGTGGTATTGGCATATGCCAGTTTCTGACTTGTGGCCGGCTAGGGATGATTCAAGGTTGACATGGTGATGGTATTACTACCATGAATGGCTGTATTATTTTTCAAAATGCATCGCGTTATGAAATCTAATTTACTCTTGCAATAAGTGAGGACTTAAATAAGGATTTATCACTACAGCTATGTATGTAGCTACTGAATTAACATCCCACTCCGGCAAGGGCGTGGCATGATTTTCACACTAGTTCATTTCTCTAACAGGAGGTTTCGTATGTATGTGCTGTAACTTTTGAAAACAAGGCACACGCTATTAGTCAAAGTACTGGTGTCAGTGAAGAGTTTGCTACGATGATCAAGAATATTATTAAACCTGGTATGCAGCTGGCTGTTGGGAATGAGGATTATAAAAGTATCATTCAAATGAAATTGGTTAGTGTCAAAACTCACTCACTTGCTGATGTCTATGAACAATTATGGCCACCAACTTGTCTGTGTATTATTTCAGAATATACCCTGCATGTATGATTCTGCTGTAGCGGACTTGATGTGGGGCTTAAAGATTCAGATACACTCTTTACTGCCTCCAGAAAACTCATATCTGATTAAGGAGGACTGCTTCCCAATGAGCAAAGGAATGTATTCTTTCCTGAATGGGCATAAGTTTGATGTCAAACCAGATATGATGGTGAGCCTATCACCTTTCCCATGTGTCTGTCATTGAAGTGATTTCTG
>WEIB01000745.1:0-27510 GCA_015476505.1 Urochloa ruziziensis
AACAACCCGAAATTCCCTCTAGGGCTTCACGGTCTAGTTAATCCTTAGCGATCCAACGAGTTTTCACAAAAGCACTAGTTGGTCAAGTTTTATTGTAAAACAAGTGTAACGGGACCGTGCGAACCTCTGGTGCACAACTTTTCGCTCTGATACCAGCTGTGGCAGAACCGCCCAAATTAATCCGGCTTAAGTGCGCTAACCTTCCATTGGTCGTCACGCAATTAAATCGGAGTAATCTGACAGTCTGTCGGGTCAAGCCCGATGCAACCACGAACAGTTACCTCGATCGAAACGAGTCATGCAAATGCCCACTCGAAGGTGGGTCCCAGAGATTACAATCAATCCACAAGTATTAAATAGGTCCCACTTGAGGTAATTTATTACAAACCGAGTTCAAATATAAAGCAACAGTTAAACCAGAGTTTTCGAAAGCAGCGGAATTAAACTAATTTATTCGAAGGGAATGACGTCACGTGAAGCCATCGTGACATCACTCGGAAGCATCCTCGTCCCACATGACAGTCCAGCCAGGAGGAAGGGTGGTTGGCCAGGTGAGACCTGCAACCATCTCCTCAAGGGTACTACCTGAAAAACAATTCCACAAGCAAGGCTGAGTATACTAATACTCAGCAAGACTTAACCGTCGGGTGACAGCTACATCACCAACTTCTAGACATGCACGGCTTTTGGCTGGTGGGTTTGTTTTGCCAAAGAGCGACTAAGAGTGGGTCCTTGCTTTCAATATTTTAGCATCAAGTTCTAGTTCGAATTTAGTCTTTCTAGATAAGCAACCTATGCTAACCAAGCAAGTGGAGCAAGCAATTAAGCAAGCAGCAAGTTTATCATCATCATGTTTCGCTTCATTACTCGGTGCGGCAAGAGATCAAGTAGTCTCATTAGCTGCGAGAAACAGACAGTTCGAACCGATTTTAACCTTGCAAGGTGGATACTAAACACACGGAAAAGCGTCAACCCCGAGGGTCGACACTAACCAGGCCGTTCCCATGTCTTCCGAGTTTGTTAATCCGAGCCCACTCCCCTTGGACACAAGCCTTAGCCGGTCATACTTCGCGGCCGTAGCCGGCCGGCCTCGGTCTTGAGCCACGTGTCAGCGACAGGGGGATAAATCCCAGGGAAAGCAGGACAAGGCCACGCCCTCTTCCGAACAGGTACTAAACTTACCGGTCCCATACCCAAACAAGTGCTTAGTGCTTTCAAACACTTGACCAACATCGCCGGCACACTTCGACCTTAGCAACTTTTCATAAACAGACGGGGCATCTACATGACCAAAATCCCCGTCCGTCATCCTTATGATTCCAACATAAGTAAAGCAGTTGATTCCTATATCTCGCGAGTGACAGGAAATCACTCGACTTTTACCGTGTCCTTAAAGCGAGGCAACTATCGACCTATCATACTAGTATTGCAAAGCATAGGTACCTAGGATCATGCAACTAAGGTTTCAATTCAACTCCTGAACGTAAATGCACAAACATAGAGTACAAAACATAGTTGCAAGATTCGAAACATGGGATATGCTCCGGGGCTTGCCTTCGGGCACGTTGTTAGCCTGGGACTCCTCTGCAGCGGGGTTCGGGTCTTGCTCGACCTGGACGGTGTTCACTTCTCCTTCCGCTTGGCCTTCTCCTCCAGCGGGTACGAGTTCGTAGTCTCCGTCAGCGAGGGCTTGCTCTACACGTATGCATATGCAATTAAGAACATGATCTTAATTCGAGTCATCATAATTTCATAATGATAAACCCGGGTGTACTTAGTGACACATTCACCTGGACAATTTTGGTCTGACCTTCCCTTTCTTTAATTAAGTTTGTAGTTACTCATTAAAGTACTTGGGGTTTGTTGACGGTGATTGTGTACACATATAAAATTATTTAACTTTGACTTCACCACCAACAGCAAGTGTGTGTGTGGGGTGTGTTTAATTTATTTAATAACTTTAAAGAAAAGACTTATTCTTAATTCCTCCCTTTTAAGCCATGAAACTTTCACAAATTATTCTGGCAGTTTGGGACTTCAATTAAATGTGAGAAAATTCCAGTGTGTTCTTGGTGTGTTGCTAGATTTACTGACCAAAATTTAGATCAAAAAGATTTACACAGCAACCAGGAAAAATCACACAAGCTTATCACACTAGCATTAAGAATAAATCCTAATAAATCACACTAACATTAATTTGTCCTTAGATTTCTACCAGAGCCTATACTAGTTTAAACAAGCTCACATGCCAAGTAATAGCTTCAAAAGACCAAAAGATCTTGCTGTATTAATTTATTAGATTTAAACTGATGTGAATTAAAAGGGCAAGTTAGCCAGCTCAAACTAAGCCCTATTATTTACCAGACATGCATCAAGTTACCACAGAGATGCTGCAAAAATATTGAGCCCAGGAGCTACACAGATTAACTATAAAAATTGTTGAACTAAACATGCACAGCCAGCCTAAACAATTAATAACTCAAAATCTAGTGTGTCACTTAGTGCCAACTTTTTACAGGAGCCTAAACATTTCATCATCTACAACATATCCAAAAATCAGAACAAACAAAGCTATAGATTTCAAACTATGCATGAATTTAAGTTTGAACAGATTTGAATCTAATTTGAAAACTACACAGAAAACACCCATACATGCTTTCTAGAAAAGGTAGAGCATCACTTCAGAAGTACAACAAAATTGGGTTTGCATTTTTCTGAATTTTCTACGATTTTTAATCGATTTTTAAAGTTTCTGGATTTGAATCCCAGATCTGGAAGAATCTAATTGCGATCAGGCCCCTGAAACTTTCTAAACTAACAGATAGGTCCCTGAAACTAGCGTTAAGGCCCCTGGAACTTTCTAAATCCTAGCAATGTGGTCCTTCGACCAAGGCCGGCGGTGGGATGGCCGGAATCCGGCGATGTGGGCCACGGGGCTGGACGAGATCGTGCCAGGAGTGCTCACCGCCTCACCTTGAGTCGATCTCGTGCAGGAAGCTCGGCCGGAGGTGGCGAGACGACGGCGGACGGCGGAGCAGGGCGGCGGCGCTCGGTTTCTCCCCGAGCTCCGGCGAACTGCGGGGGCTGGGGTGCTGGGCTGAGGCTGGGGAGCTCAAGTGGGGCGACGTGAGGGCGGTGGAGCGTGTGGAAGGCGAATGCGCGGGGTGGAGCAGCTGGGTCGCCGGCGAGGCAGCCTGGCGGCGAGGTTGGGCGCGGCGGAGGGGCTCTGCGGCGAGGAGGGGCGGGGCCTTTTATAGGCGGCCGGGGTGAGGTTTGGACGGCGGTTTGGAGTGGCGAAGCGGCCACGTGGAGGCTCGGGCGGCGCGGGAGCTAGGCAGCCACGGCGACGCGGCGTGCCGGTCGGCCGCCGGTCGGAACAGAGCAGGGGCGGTCGTGACGGCGACGGCGAAGCAAGAGCGCCGGATTGGAGGGTCGCGCGGGCGTCGCGGGGGTCATGTCGTGGTCGGAACGCGGCTGTGCGGCCGGTCGGGCAGCGGCGGCGGTGGAGCGCCGCGTGGCGGCCGGCGAGCGGCGTCTCGCCCGCGGTTGGGGAGGCTTGGTCGGGGCAGACGCGGTCCGGGCGGCGCTGTCCACGGCCGGTCGGCGAGCTCGCGGCCGGGTTGGCCAGCAGCTCCGCGGCGCAGGCGGCGTGACGCCGCGTGGCGCGCGCGCGCGGCGCGCGTCGCGTCCGGTCGGAGCGCCAGCGGGGGGACAGAGCGGCTTGGTCGGGAACAGGAGGGGACGGGGCGCTGCGCCATCAAGGCGGCGACCTCGACGTCCGGGTCAGAGACCCTGCGCCACGTGGCGGGCGCGGTCGGGCACGGTCGGCCTGGAACGCGCGCGCCGACGCATGAACGTCATTTCGTCGAACACTTCACGGGCGTCGTTTCAAACACGAATTCCTCAAAAAGTTGAACTAAACTTCAAAATCTCCAAACACAAAAGTTGTGTCCCATAGTGTAGGCTACAACTTTTGTAAAGGTCGACCATAGAAAAAGTCTATAAATCGATGGGAAATTTGGGGTGAACAAGGCATGAACTTGAGTGCCATTCAGCCATGAACTTCTGTGTTTGACTGAGTTTGACTGAGATTTGAGGTGCCTTCCACTTGGAATTTTGAAAAGTGCCAAATAGCAAAGTTGTGTCCCACAAAAAGTTGAACAACTTTTATTTTGGCAGATTTTTATGTTCTTAAGTGAAATTTCAAGTTTAGGCCTTGCCATCCGAGAGATGCCAGAAATTCACCAAGTGGCAAAGGGAATTAGGTGAATTTTTCTTAAGTGAAAATCTAGGTGGGGCTTAATTACACCTAATTAAGCTAAGACACAAGGTTTAGCAGGTGATTTAGTTAATTAAACACCTAGATTGTCACATTCTCCATACCTCACACCTGCTCAATCAAAAGCGAGAACGAGAACGAGCGAATGACTCAACACTGGGGTTAGCACAGAAGGAGTTAAACCAGTGTCGGGCCATCTGCTCAAAAGAGGGGTTAGCAAAATCAATATCACTACGTGGTACCCTCTCGTCTCTCACCATCGGACCTCTAGCACCACGCGGGGGAAAACGTGGCCTAGACTCTCTCCTCGCCTCGAAGCTACGGTCGAACCTCCCTGAACCAAACTGACCACGAACCGGAGGCCGCCTAGCAAACTCACGACTAGCTGGAACACCACCACTACCAAACGAAGGAGTTGTACGCACAAAGCCCTCTCTCCTAGGCAAGGGTGAACGAGACACAGGCACACTACGGGAAGAGTGGTACCTGTCCCTGTTCCCCATCTCCTTCTCTCGTCTCACCTCCCTCTTCTTTCTCCAGCAAAACTCCTCTAGGTGACCATCCCTTCCACAATGATCACAATGGAAGCGGACTGGCTTTGGCTTTGGAGTTTCTCTCGGCTGTGGCTTCTCTCTCGGCTGGTAAACCCCACTCTTAACAAAGGTCACTCTCTTTTGGAAGTCGCTTGTCTTTGGGGGAAACTTGGGAGGATCTGGAGTGATGTCAAGCTTGTTCAACAGGTGGTTGGGTTTGGGTGTGAAGGTGTTCTTGAGAATGGTTTTTGGTGGGTTTGTGGGAATGTTTGTAATGGAGCTCTCAGGTTCTCTCTCTCTCTCACCACTGCTCTCACCAACCTTCTCAGAACCCAGACCACGACCATCAGCTCTCTTGAACCCAGCAATCAACATCTTAAGCTGTGGCTCGCGACCCGACAACCAACCCAAACATTGACGCAACTCATCATTTTCATCTTGCAAACGATCAACAGATTGCGCCAGCTCAACATTCCTCAAAGCAACAACATCGCAAGCCGAACAAGAGTTTGCAATAGGAGATTTCAATTGAGCTTCAAGCAAACTGATCATGGTACGAGATTCAAGCAACTGAGCATGTAAAACAGGACAAGAAGTACAAGCACCTAGCAAAGAAGGTCTAGACTTCAACTCAGCAATCTCAACCCTAGCATCTTCTAGATCATCTAGGCATGTCATGTGTTTGTCCTTAAGAGCTACCAAATCAGCAAGATGCACATCACAGAAAGAGCATTCAATCTCATCAGAAACAATAGGAGCATCTTTCAACACACCTATCTCAGCTCTAGCACCTGCCAACTCAGTTTCAAGCTCAGCCACTTTCTTGCTAGACTCGCTAAGCACAGACTCAAAATCCATCGCCTTCTTTCCAGTCTCAGAAAGTAAGGCCTCAAGCTCAGCTATTCTTTCCTTTGACTCTCCTAGCAAAGACCTAAACTCTCTCTTCTCCTTGTTGGTCTTCCTAAGCACATCATCGCGATTATCGACCAACTGCTCTAATCTAGCAATATCCTTACGCAAAGAGGTGGGATCAGTCAATACCTCATCCTCAGAGTCGGAGTCGGAGTCGTAGTCGGAGATGTTCTTGTTGTTGGAGCCGTGAGCCATGGTGCAGAAGTTCATAGCGACCCCAGAAAGCCCGTTGAAGTTGCGGTTCTTGTGCTTCTTCTCCTTGCGGTGGCCGCGGTCTTCTTCCTCGCTGCTTGAGCTTGACGAGGTGTCGGTGTTCTCCTCCTTGTTCTTGTGCTTGGAGTGGTGCTTGTCCTTGGAGCGGTGCTTGTGCTCATCTCGCGGGCGGTGCTTGTGTTTCTTGATTTCCTCGGGGCACTCGGTGATGAAGTGGCCCATCTTCCCGCATCTGTAGCACGTACTCCCGGCACGCCTCGAACCCTTGCGGTTCTGGTACATCCGCTCGAACCTCCTCGTGAGCAATGCGAGATCCTCCTCGCTCAGCACCTCATATTCTTCATCTGGAAGAGACACAAGAGAAGACAAAGCAAAGTGTCTGGAAGTGTTAGCCTGTCCATAACCAGAGCCACCGACTAGAGCCAGACTATGGGGATCAGTCGGACTCTTAGCCTTGGCAAGAAACCGTCTATCAACCTCTGAAGATTTCAACTTCGAGAAAAGCTCATCAACTCTCAAGGTTTCATAGTTAGCCGACTCCATGATCGCCTCAACCTTGGCACCCCACACGGACCGATCAAGGGAAAGCAAGAGCTTCAAAGCTCTGTCATGATCCGTGTATGGGAGTGCGGCAATGTTGGCTTTCATGTTCTTGACTATGGCAGTAAAGCGCTGAAACATCGCATCGACCGACTCACCATCCAACTGCTCAAAGTTCTCGTACTCTCTACGATAAACCGAGAAAAGCCTAGCCTTAACATGACTATCACCACCATGGGCTACCTTGAGCTTTAGCCAGATCTGGCTAGCTAGGTCCTCGCCCAAAACTCTCTCAAACTCCTCAGCCGACAAAGCACGAAACAAGTAGTCGACAGCCCTAGCGTTGGCCTCGAATTTATCTCTTGCACTCTGGGCATCTAAGTTGGTAGGATTGACATAATTTTCATCTTCGGTCACATCCCACAACAACTTTCCTTTGCCTCGCAAGAAAGCGCCCATACGCGCAACCCAGTTCGGGTAGTTCTTCCCATCGAAGTGCGGAGGCCCGGAACCCCGATCTTGGTACGCCATCTTTGGATCTTAGACTGGTTAGAGTCGCAAAGACCCGTAACCGGCTCTGATACCAATTGAAGGACCGAATCGGCAACCAGAGAGGGGGGAGTGAATGGGAGCCGATAAAAATTCTTTCCAACCAATCCGGCTATTTCCCAAATCAACTCCAACGCCTCCGAAAGCGATCTTGCCAAGATCACGTAGCCACTGTCAAGCTACTGACCCTAGGAGCAAGAAACACGCAGCGGAACTCGAATCGATCGAAACGAACACAAAACGAACCGAAACGAGGCAAAACCTTCTCTACCCAGCCAGGGGCGGTTTAACCTCCCTAGGGGCGGTTTAACCGCCTAGGGGGGCGGTTTAACCTCCTGGGGGCGGTCAATCTGGGAGCTCTCGGGAAAAAGTCAACTTGTGAGTCGATCTCCCAAACGGCTTGAGCTCTTGAGACGAAACTTTGGGGAGATGATGTACACCTTCAGTGGAGTATATTCCCCAAAAATCTCGGCCTCAAACACACTAGAACTCCCGGAATCTCAGATCTCGTGAAGAACACTTCCACCCCGAGTTCATCCAAAAATCCCCAAATCCGAAGCGATTCTTTGCGTTTTGAGGGGGCAAATCACCAGGAAAAGAGTGTCCACGACCTCATGTGTGAATCCCCCAAACAAAAACGCAAGGAAACAACCTCAAACACAAGGAATCGAAAATCTCCCAAAGGGGCCAAAAAGAGCCACGGGATGAACAACGAAATCACACAAAGAGGGATACAAGAAAGCCAAATCTTCCATACATCACGAGGTCAACTTCTTTACAAAGAGGCTAGCTATCCTCCCTTCATCCAACCCTCTCAAAGATTTCTCCGGTGAAGCACTTGGCTAGCCTATGGAAAACTAGAAAGAAAAACTAAAGGAAAATAGTTCAAGTGCAAGAGAAATAAAACTAGACTACTTAGATGACAGCCACCAGCCCCTAGGGGGTCTATTATATAGTCCAAGTGGTGCTGCTCTAAAGACTAAACTACCCCTAAGTGATACATACCCCTCAGGGGCAAATTTGACATTTTCTGCGAAGATTTTTTCGGCTGGGACACCTTCCACTGCAAGCTAGCTTCCCTCCGACGCAAGCCTTGCAGTCACGCCGCGTGTCCTCCGGATCGAAGCTCCTCGACGTCGGTTTTGGGCCAGCCCAGGGGGGCGGTTAAACCGGCCCTGGGGGGCGGTTAAACCGCCCCTGTCAGCCACACTCGGCCCAGCAGCCCATCTCCGCCACGTCGAGTCCTCGGTCCTTGGTTTTGAGGCCCAAACCAAGGGAAACCGTCCACCGATGATTTTGTGGCCAAATCACCAAACCCCGCGCGCAAACTTCGGTTGTTAGCCGCTACCTTGCGCCGACTTCTCATCCTCGTACGAGCTTCGGTTGTGAGCCGCTACCTCGCACCGGAACCACGTCCCCTTGCTCGTTCTTGCCAGCATGTGAACCGCACTTGATCCACTGGCCACCGGGTCCCTCGAACCAAGCCTACTTGTCTCTCCGCTCCTCGGAGGCCGCCATGGCTAAGACCTTTCGCGCCTGTTCTTCACCTGCACCAATGCAATCAAGCCGCATCCTACACCTGCAATACTTGAGCCAAGGGAAACGTCAATCCACACCACGTTGTCAATCACTCATCACACCAGGAAGCGACCATCCACCGGTCCTCGGACACACCGGGTCCTCAGACCGCCCTCTGGGGTCGGTTGGACCGGGTCTGGCTGAGACAGCACACAAATTTCTTTCATTGTTTGAGTCTCTTGCCTGTCATATGCATCACATATCTCTTTTATTTGTCATCACACTCTTGTTGCACCCCCACATATTCTGAGATTTAGGGGGAGCTTCATGTTATATTGAAATATGTGCAAATTAGCATTTGAGGCTAACCTTGAAAATTCGTTCATTACACATATTAAGGGGGAGCTCACTCTAAATCTCAGAATATAAAAGTTGAATTGATATATCTTGTGTAAGCTTTAATCGGGTTGTCATCAATCACCAAAAAGGGGGAGATTGAAAGTGCATCTAATCTCTTTAGTGGGTTTTGGTGAATTGAATGACAAAACGATTAAAGGACTAATGTGTTTCATAAAGTTTATGAGCAGGAATTAATTGATATACTTGTTATGCACATATGGATACTAGTTGGATATATTGTGTGCGGCTCATAAAGCATGAAATGATGGGTCCTAATGTACTATAATGTGATTAATGACAAGTCAATGTGAAACAAGGAAAGAAACATGGTCTCTAACTCTCTAAAGACTTGTTGACTTGCATATGGGACATCAAGGTTGGTTATGGACAAAATGAGGAGATTGCAAGCCATAATTAAGGATAAAGAGAGACTTGATGTTATGAGTTACTACTTGGTCTATATGTTGGAAATTGGCTTGCATACAAGACTATGATCAAAGTGAAAGAAAGCTTGGTGCATATTTAGAATTGGCCTTCATTGATGATACAAGCCTTTGTGAAGCTAAGTATGACGCATGGATGAAAAGTTGGATCTCGGGATAGTGTTTTTAGGTACTAAGCATTGTGTGATCAAGTTGCGGCTTGAGTCATGGATTCTTTGCTAAGGTGACGAAACTTTCTATGGGATAAACTTGATGGATCATGATCATATATGGTTTTCGTATTGGCAAGTATCTAGCTTCATTATGGAAAGGTGAATTCAACTGGAAGTGGATTCTATTTGAAGACAAAAGTTCAAGTCATCTGCTCAAGCATGAATCGCTCAATAAGAAGATGTTGACAGCCCTCAATGCCAGCAAATGTGATTAAGTATGGCATGGTAAAGAAAAGATCAAGCTCAAGTTGATAACTTAGTTTTTTATTTACTCTTGAGTTTAGGTATGCCGTACTATCAAGAGGGATGAAACATTGGCTCATGACTAACACCATTGAGTGCTCATAGGTTGACCCATGAAAGATAGTCTTGAGAGTTTTTCACTACTCAGGGGCGGTCTAACCGCCCTCCAGGGGCGGTCTGACCGCCTTTCCTCTCTGTTAGGTGCAACGGCTAGTTGTTTCAAAATACCGGTGCAACCGGTATCTGGGACCGGTGCGACTGGGTTGGTCTGACAGAGCAACGGCTAGTTTTAGATGGATGGGGTATTTATACCCCCTTGCCTTCCTCGTTTAAGGTTGCTGGTTCTTGGTGAATTTGAGCCCTCCCACATACTTTCCTCAGCTGAGAAACCTTCCCAAACCCCTCCTTGTAAGACTTATGTGATTTGAGCTAGATTTGTGAGTTGGGTTTGAGAGAAGCTTTGAGTGAGAGAAATTCTGAGCTTAGAGAGAATTTGTGAGCAAACCATAGCTTGAGCATTTGTGGTAGATGTCAAGAAGTTCTTTGTGACATATTTACTCTTGGAGCCTTGGCTCCTAGACGGCTAGGTGTCGCCGGTGAGCTACCATTTGTGTGGTGAGCAACCGGACGGTTGTAAAGGTCGGTTTCCACCTTGAGGGAACCAATTCTTCTTAGTGAAGAGCCAAGGTGTGGCGTGTATACACCTTGGCGAGGTAGCCTTGCGGGGTGCCTCAAACGGAGACTAGGAACCACCGAGCTTGCGGGTTGTGTGCATGCGGTAGGTCTGAACTTCAGGAAAAATCCTTATGTCTCCTTTGCCTCATTGATTTACTTCTAGCTTTATATTTGCTTCCGCTTCGATCTACTTGGGTGTACAGCTCATGTGTGCAGGGACTAGGTGAATCTTCTGGAGAAAACCTTGACAAGCTGTGTCCCAAGTCAGTTTGGTACTAGAAGAACAAGAGGAGGTCGAGGAATATTTCTTGAAGCTTGCTGTACAGGGGCGGTCCAACCGCCTTGAGACACCGGTCACACCGGTATTCCCTTCAACAGCAAGCTGATTTTAGTGAAAGAAGTTTTATTTGGTCATCTCGCCTATTCACCCCCCCCCCCCCCCCCCCTCTAGGCGACATCCAGGTCCTTTCACGTACATCCCTTGGAAGTTGGCGATGAATATTTTCTTCTGTTGCTCCCACGAGTGGATTGAATTTCGAGGTAAGTTCTTGAACCAAGTCAAGGGAGAAGCGTCCAACGCCAGGGGGAAGTAGCGGCATTTGATTGCATTGTTGCCTCCTGCACATTCAATCACAGTAGAGAAGGATCTTAACCAAGACTCTGGAGAGCGTTTACTGTCATACTTGTCGAAGCCGACTGGTTTGAAGTTAGGTGGGTAAACAACCATCCTAATATCCCTTGTCAACATCAGATAACCATCGTCGTCGTCTTGCTCTCTTTCTAGTCGTCAAGAGTTGATTGAACGAGCATCGCGTTGATTGTTGAGGTACTGTCGAAGATCAGATTGACCGTGCGGTGTCCCATTATTGCCTCCTTGAAAGCGGCTTCCTGCCAGTCGGCTAGGAGCACGACTAGGAGTGATGTTCTTGCTTCCTACAACGATTGGTTTTGCCTTGCTGTTGACGACATGGCTTTTGACTGGAGCATTGATCTTGCTTGCTTGTGGGATAGGACCAGTCGTGTCTAGCTGTTTGAGCACGGCCGTAACCTAGGCAAGGGCTAATTCGACTACAGCTATCTTGGGCAATGATCTTACCTGAAACTGGAGTTCCCTGTTCTCCTGAGTGGTTAGCGGCTGCAGGTCGACGATTTCGTGCATCAATTCGGCGTTTGGCTCTCTTCGTGTTTTTGGCCTCCCTAGCTGCTTTGTGTGTTTCAGTCTCCCCTTCCAGTCCTGTTGAATCTGTAGAGATTTGATCTTCCAGTTCATTGGTGTAACGCTCATTGTCATCGACTTGGTTGGCCATGAAGAGTTCCCGCTCTGGATCAAAACTAGCGCTAGAAATTGAGGCGGCGATTTCTGTTCTGCCTTTCACTTCCAACATAAGAGGTGCACTGGACTGATATGGCAGATCAAATGTAAATACTAGGATCTGTCGTCCTAATGTTTGCCTCCTTGATCTCATGCTTTTTATATGGCAGACTTTTTCTTTTCCCGGAAAGGATTCGAACTGTACTTGGGCTCAGGTTGGGTGGGTTTCCGCACCGTCTTCCGAAAGTGAGCCCGACCCGGAGAGGTGAGCCCGGGCTAGCGGCGGAATTGAGGCTGGCTGCTGTCCGAACTCGAAGAACTTTGTTGAGACGGAAATTTTGATCTCGCCGAAAGTTTTGACGAGTTGTTTATTTCTTGACTCCTGTCGCGTCATCTCGCTGAAAAGTCCATCACCCCTGATCTCGTCGAGTTTTTGAGATGCCATTGAATTCTCCTCAAGATTCATAGCGAACTGCCCCTACCCGGCGTGCCAGATGTCGGTGTTCTACCGGCAATCCCACCAAGGGGTATCCCTAGGTAGTAGAGTTTTGGTGGGGTGTTCGCAGAATCTGGAATTAGATGGCTACGTGACACAAGATTTATACAGGTTCGGGCCGCCAACTAGGCGTAATACCCTACATCCTGTTGCTCATCTTGTATTACGTAGAGTGAATAAGAGTACAAGTTTGCCTTGGGGCGATGAGATTGTCTATGAACCTTTGTCTCTTAGTTTTTTTCGAAAGGGGTCCCTGTCCGGCCTGCGAGTACTTGTTTGAGTAGTAACAGGATGGAAAGGGTGGAATCCTAGTCTTGTTTGAGTAGTAACTCGTTCAACTCTCGCTCTGCGAATACTTTCCTTTTTTAACGACTAGTTCCCTTGTATCGTAGAGTCCCGCGCCATCCTGTGTCGCGGTCTCTACTCGTTGCCGTATCCTCCCTTGAAGTCTTCCTGCGTCTGTGTGAGCCCTAGGTCTCCATGTCCAACACCTCTCGTATGCTACCGTTTCCATACAAGATTCACATCCAATCCAGTCTCAACCATCCACAGCCATCCACTTGTGGATCTTTACAGCCAAACAACGACACATAATGCAGCACTTAGAGTGCCATTACACAACCATAGACACAAACCACGTTCCTTTCGTCTTAGTCAAAATAAACTAAAACCTCTAGGCTTGCAGTCTGCCTCTGATCTTCCACCCAAAGTTGCTAAAGATCTCCATAACAGTGACCTCCAATTTGCCGCAGTATGCTTTCAAAGGAATTTTCTTTTCCTCTTTAGGCCCGGTTTGACACTTCGGTATTTTTTCACCCCTACAAATGATATACTGGTGGAAAAGTTTGTGCACAATAATACAGCTGTATTGTTTCACTCTTGTAATTAGTTGTTTGGGTAACCTGGAAATAATTACAGTCACAATGCGTTTGACCAACGCCAACACCATCAGATTCAGATGAGCCAGACCTTAAGATCATGATCGATACACCAAGCAACACAGAATACTCATATAGGAATAGAACACACACCCCAGGCAACGGCAGAAAATCTCAAATGAAAACAGGGCACAAACAAGTCATCGGATCATCGGATGGTAAGAAGCTTTAGACCCCGTCCCCCGCGTCGCTCCCTAGGGGCGACTCGGTGGAGCCCCTGTCCCCGCCGGCCCAACCCCTCCCCCTCCCAACTGTACTTCTTTTTGTGTTCATCATACTGCCAAAAAGATCTGGATGTGTAATAGTCCAGTTTTTTAGAACATCTTTAGACATTTAAAAAAAAGACATCATAAACATTGGCAAATTTGAGAGCACCGAGTTTGTTAAAACTAATCACCCTCCAACGGACAAGAGCTTGCCCTTCTAGCTACTAAGCTTCTTTTGGAAGTTAATAGCTGAATCTCCAAATTACCATAGTACTCCTTTGAGGTATTGGCATGTTATACATTAAACAGGCGGTCACCCTTTGTTTAGTGTTTAGGCCGTTTAAATGGTGTTCAGATGGAGTTAAACGGTCTAAACGGTTTTGTACTTTATCACCAAAATATACATAATCATGCTACAACAGATCAAGCATTATATAAATATATATACATATTTATGCATGTTAAAAGTCATGGATACATATTTAGGCATGTAATAAATCAAATATACAAAATTTTCAGTGAAAACAATTAATTATACATTTTTATGGACGCAAGAATTCAGGTCGAACTGATTGTATTCACCTAAACTGTGTGTTAAACGACCGTTTAGCCTGTATAATAGCATCTAATTCCATTTTGTTTAGGCTGTTTAGCCCATTTAATCACGTTTTTTACTGTTAAATGGTCAACCGACGCAGTTGGCCTTTGTTCACCGTTTATACGAACGTTTAGGCAAAAAGTAACTGTTCTATGCTCTAATACTATATGTTAGTTTTATTCACAATGCATGGCTTCCTATAGTTATTTAAGGCAAAATATACAGAAACAACTTTGCTCTCAGGGTCAACTTTGTCTCTCAAATTTTCAATTGGCCAATCTAGTCCCTCAACTTTCGGTTTTGAGCCAAACTTATCCTTGTGCTGATCTCACACTCCATACTAGCAATGAAACTAATGAGAAAAGTCAATTTTGCCCTTAACTCCTTTCCTCTCAATTAGCTACAATTCGGTACTAGTACTTGCAGCGTGTAGCTGCTGCATCCTGTATAGTGTATACTACATGTACCCTATAAGCTTAAGCACGTAAGTACCATTGCACGAATAATTTTGTGATTTTCTGTGCTCGGACCAATGCTCCATGTATGTGCTGTGTATGCATCACGTTCGTGAGGGCAAATAAATTAGGCTAAGCTTGTACGCCTTAGTTGGCAAATCTTCTTCGACACGATATGAAATGGTTTTGAAATCGTGAAATGGCTTGATTTGTAATTAAGAGATAAGGATAGTCCGTTTATGGGGATGTTCGCACACTAGGAGCGTGCATACAGCCCACGAGGGCTATGTTTAACGCAAACGCCAACAACAGAATTGAAATTGAGGGAAAGCTAAGGGTAAAAATGACTTTCTACATTAGTCTCATGCTAGTATGGGGAGTCATATGTATAAGGATGATATTGACCTAGAAATGAAAGCTGAAGGACTAAGTTGGTCAATCTGAAAGTTGAGGGACCATGATGGCTATTTTGCCATTATTTAAGTCCCTGCCAGCGGTACCAAAGATAGCATACAAGTCGAAGCATCTCTAATCCATTCCAGAGTATCATAGATCACAATTACAATCCGAGACTTTGCGCTCATGGCATATTTGAACAAACACACCCAAATACATCGAAATAAAAGGAAACAGGAAATGAGATACAGCAGTCATACTACATAGTAGTTCAAAACAGAAAGGAAACCATCATGCATAAAACTTCACTCGCAAAATCAGGAAAGCAAAGCCTGAAATCCGACAATTTTTCATCACACAAGTGCACCTGATGACAAGGTGGAGAAAGCAAGCTCAGGTTCATCACATAAACGCTCCTTGTGACAAAGGAGAAAGCAAGCTCAATATCTTCTCCTGGCACCAGCGGGACTCCTTGATCTGCAAAATGGATCACGAAAAATGTTAAAACTGTAGCGACAACCAAATGGAACATCAGAGATAGGAAAGACATGTACTCCCTCCGTATAGGAAAAGGATGTGACATTGACACGGTCTTCAAAACATAGCTTTGACTATACTTTTTGCTATAAAATATTTACAAAATATATTTCAAGAGTACTTTTATGAAGCTATATTTCAATATGAATAAACTTAACACATAAAAAAATATTTGCAGTCAAAGTTTAAAAAGTTTGACTTAAGACAATCTCAAAACGACATCCTTTTCCTATATGGAGCAAGTACATGATTATCAAAAATATACAATTACATAAAAACAAAAACAAATATTTAAAGAAGAGCATTTGCGCCTACAAAGCATGTAGATTGCTACTAGAAATTTGTTTCTGTATATTCTGTGAACTCCACTGACATATCTTTTTTTGAATGAAATACCTTAGTTGGAAGGCAACTACATAGTACATACACACAGAATTTCTCCTTGATGTGGCAAAGAATTAACAAATGAATAGTACAAGATCAAGACGAAGATGTATCTAGTGGAGCCACTCTTTTGGGTGCAACCAGGGAATACTTTTGCTTCGCAACTAAATCATTAGCAAAACCTCAAAAAAATAAAAAACCTCAAAAAAATAAAATCGATATATAGTGTATTTTCAATTTACTCTACCTATGAATAAAATTATAGCAAAAATGTTACTATGTCAAAAGAACAAAACTGGAATATTATGACATGTTGGACTACCAAAAAAAGAGGACAAATGTTACTATTCGAAGCAAAGTTATCATTTTTCATATATAAGCACTTTATGAGTTTGAATGTCAGTACATGTACAACACTTTGTGGGCTACATCATCTCTTTCATTTGGAACTTACGTAGTTTAATGCCCCCAGACCAACAATTCAATGCAAATTAAGGGCCGAATGCACTTAATAGGTATCAACAAAGACATACCTCCTGCGAACATTTCTTCGCTTGACTGGACCACTACTAAATGCCCAGTCAACATTTATTATCTGTGTAACAAGCTCAGTTCCGTCCATTGCTTTTATTGCAGCCTGGGCTTCGTCAAAGCTCTCGTATTCAATCAAAGCATATCCCTGCATATGATACACAGCGAACAGTTAAAACTCACATCTTCTTTCTTGTGTAAATTGGTGATACCAGCCTGTTTGTATACAGAGCTAAGAAAAATCTACATTTTGAAGTAATATTTCAAGTTTAAGGAGAGCATGAACAATTGAAAGTTTGCCAGAATTAGGGAGTAAAATAACACATGAACAAAAAAATGATAGTGTCCCACATTCATCAGAAGCAAACACAACAAATACCGGACACAAGTAATCGTAGATCTGTTTACATGAACATTACTGCTGCGCATAATGTAAAAAGCTTAACCAAACTCGTACCAGCATGTGACAACCAAGATTACAAGAATAATTAGATATCAGCATAGTGTAGGCAAATATGAAATGGCCACCTAAAGCTTTCTACATTTTGTTAACGTGGCCCTCTTCTTTTCTTTGCTTATGTTAAATTTGGCCCCCTCTGTAATTCTGTCCAAACTCTGCCACTACTTGGTACAGCGGTGGGGAGAAGCACTTCTCAAATAAGCAGCATAAATATGAGAAAAGCGCTTCCCTGAGAAATGGGTCTGATCTAGTTTCTGTGTTTTAGTACAAATGGAAGCTGTGGGGAGAAGCATGGCAAGGAAAGCTGCACAAAAGCATGCCATTTCGCTGCTAGGTTCAGCTTATTTTGACCATAAGCAGGATTTAAGCTGTTCCAAACAGGGTCGTAATCCCAGCTTGTGCCACAAGTAACAATATAGCAACCATATCAACAAACTAACAATATTTTAAAAATGGCTAAAAAGTTACTAAGAAAATGTCATAGCAGAAATTTTATCCAACACAACCAATTAAAGCCTACTATCCTTAAGCACAGTCTTATTTTCTGCATATCCAAAGAATTTTTCATCTTAGGACTTAAGCCGATCAGCACATATCTCAGGAAATTTTTTTTTTCTCAAACTACACAGGAGAGCTGCGTGTCATTTCATTTAAGGTAGAAGAAACAACAAAAGAGACAGGATAGACCCATCTCATTTACAAGAACACAACACACACACCAACTTTAGCATAACACTTGTATAACCTTTAACATTTTGTTACTGATCAAAGAAAAAAGAATACAGCGACTTGAACTGGATAGAGTTCCCACCAAAAGCCAAAAAATAAAAGGTAACAGAAATGAGCAATTACTTACTTTGACAAACCCAGTACGGCGATCTAAATTCAAATGCAGGTTCTTGACCTGCCCAAATTCCCGGAAAGCATTATGGAGGTCATCCTCCTGCGCTTCTTCATGAACGCCAGTTACCAAAATAATCCACCCCTCAATAGCTGCAAACACACATCCGCACAGAAAAGGGGGCAAGTACAGGAGTTAAAGCAATAAGGTCAATCGTCTGCGTAGCACTTCAATCAAAGATAAATAGTTGTGGGAACCATTGTACTTGATTCTTGTCTAATGCATAAACTTTCTTCAATTTGCAGTTGATTAAGATCAAAGTGAAATGCTATAGCTTAACTGCTCTTACAACATGGCAAAACAGTGAATTACACATGTTTGAAAACCAAAGAGAAAAAAAAAGATATATGCCAACTTGAGGATACAAACATTTTGACAGACATTACGAAAATCTAGAAAAGAATAAAGTTAAACTCAGCAGTAAATCTTTGATCAACCAACAACTAAAACTTCATACAAGCACATGTGATTACGTATTTACATGAGGCTAAAAAAAGTAATAATACTACCTCATAAAATAGCACTTGGCTATGAAATAGTTCGATCAATACTTGGCCACAAATGGTACAACCAGCTAACAAGCTAGTAGGTCCAATATGTAATCATAAGGCAGAAAAGACTGATTAGTTTTGTAAATGCAGCTTATAGCACAGTAGCACATCAGACCTCTAATATGTATCTCAAAACCGAACAACGCATAAGTATAACAAACCGCGTAGGAAAGGTCACATATCAAAACACTGTGCTCAGCAGAACTTCCCTGATCATGTATCCCTGTTGCGAGAGCACGTGCACGCACACACATAGTCAATTTCAACTTTAGCGTACATTTATAAAATCTAACCACCCAATGAGCTAAGGAAAAAAGCAAT
This sequence comes from Urochloa ruziziensis, assembly GCA_015476505.1. Lineage (NCBI taxonomy): Eukaryota > Viridiplantae > Streptophyta > Magnoliopsida > Poales > Poaceae > Urochloa > Urochloa ruziziensis. The sequence goes on from WEIB01000745.1 coordinate 18,603, forward strand.
GTTCTACTAGCATACAATTGGGGGGGGGGGGGGGGGGGGGGTACTACCTTAGAGATCAGAATGTAAGTCCCATTTCAGAAAACACAGAAAACATTAGGTACCATTATTCGTCAGAAACACTGAATACATTTGAAAGATAGATTGTGGGGGGAAAGGTAAATCGATTTTTTCAAATGACACATTTTCAAATCAATCAACAAACCAGCATTTGCATTAACAGTGACATGAGTAAAGCAAGAACAGTTGATTTTGACAAATTTATTCTTTGAAGGATGAATTAGAAGGCTTTTAATATGTTATTACTCCTTTCTGTCAGTTGCTCATTTGGAGTTCAATCTCTAGCCAACCTGCTTGAGACTAAAAGATTTTTTGTTGCGGTTGTTGCTCTAATTCTTTGAATGCAGAACTAATGAATAAAGTCATCCCAAATCTGCATAAATTAGCCAAATTCAGAATGGCAATACCTTCATCCAGAAAAAGTTTGCAACATGCCAATTCAGAAACCAATAGGAAGTGACCACTGTTTAGTAGCCAAGATCAAAGCTCCTTGCCGTTTTCATGCTTCAATTGCTCCATACAAAAATTGGTAGCAAACTATCGAATATATTGACCATTGAGCAAGGAAAACTACAGCTTCAGTTCTGAACCCTAATGTGCAAGGTCCCTTGCTTTGTTACTGGCTACAAAGTAGCAACCTTTCGAGCTAAATAGCCCAGCACAACCAGCAAGAAACATATCGGCTGAGAATCAGCGAATCGCCCAAGAAAATCAAACCCTACAAACCGTGCAGGATCATAGCATCTGGTTCAGACTTAGCACGATCCTAGACTCAAAACGCCAGAGTCGAATCCGACCAGGAAATGAAGAACTACCTCCAGAACCACGTCAAGGAGCTACGCTCTAAGGAGACGAATCTGGAGAGGGAAATGGGGGCTAAGCCCAAAGAATCTTACATCTGAGGGGTCCGGGGCCGTCGTCGGAGCCGAGGGAGTCGAAGTCGGCGCGGCCAGCTAGGGGGCGCGAGGAGGAAGGCTCCTCGCGGAATCCTCGGCCCTTGGTCTTGCGCGCGGCAGCGGCGGAGTCTCCGCCGGCGGCGATGGTGGAGCGGAGGCGCGGGGCGACCGGGGCTGGGTTGGCCTCGGGGGCGTCGTCGTCCATGAGGTCGTCGTCATCGGAGTCGAAGTCGACCACCTCCACGTCACCCGCGTTCGGCGCCGCCATCGCCGCCTGCGTGCCTGGCCGATGTGCTAGGGTGGTGGTGTTCGGGGATTGCGGCGGCGGCTTACGGGGTGGTGTCGTGGTGTCGAGATTCGAGAACAGAGAGGTTTCACGTCTCCGCTACTTGCGCGGCTTAGGCCTCGTTCGGCAGCGCAGTTTCACGGCCGGGTCTGGTTTCGTTACAGCACAGGATTGAGTTGATCCAGCCGTCTGAATCCTGCAATCGGTCGTTCCATCCATGCCGAAATAAAAAACCAGTGATGAAAAGCCTTTTTGGCTGCACAGGATCAAAGCCTATTCTGCTACACGGAAGCCTCGTTAGCCAATTATCAAGTCTGTCAAATGTCCATTGTTTTTTTAATCCACACGATCCTAACAAGGAAGAAAGATCTTTTTTGGGTACACTTCAACTATCACACATACAAACCGTTACACTAAAACATGAAAAAGCTACAGTTTTTTTTTCCATGGCAAGCAAGAATGAACATCAAAACATGATTTTCCTAAGATAACCAGCATGTGGTCATGCAGAACACCAGCATTTGGTCATGCAGAACACCAGTACTACTTCAACCTTGTAACCAGCATCAGCATGAAGACCGAAAACAAGTCTGAACATGGAGATTATCCCTGTAATTAGATGACAAGAAAAGTCATTGTCTGTTAGTATATGCAATATGAACATTAGAAGAATTGACAAGAGTAAGCAAGACGTAGCAACAATACCCACAGCTTAAAAAAGACAAATGAAAGAAAGCAAAAAGGAAACAACTATATGAGTATATTGCTTGCAGGCTTGCAGCATACCACCCAATTCATCTGAGCATTTTGTTCTCACGGTTCCAAATTAAAAGAGTGAAGCACTCCCAACTCCAAGTCTTGACAACCCCTAGGTACTATGAAGAAGAACCAGATTCAGGGCCTGGTTGGATTACAGCAGGAAGAGGGCCAAATTAAACAGCAGAAGATCATGCCAAAGAACGGGGCCAAATTAAATTCTAAAGCACAAAACATCAGGCATACAAACAGACTGTTATCATCAGAAAAGAGTTGCCTTCTCGTTCGCAAAAGCAGGGTAATAGCATTGTGTCAGAAGGTGTCCTAAGTTGCCTTCTCAGAGGCTTGCTATGATCTGCTCAACGGAGCGCTTCTCAAAAGGAGGAGCACTTCTCATACAAGAGGTGTCAGAAGAAAGCAATGCTCATCACAGCTGTTCCTACTCTTTACCAACAGGAGAACCGAGCGGGGGCTCAGTTGGTCAGCTGAGCAGGGATTCAGGCTGCCCACCGCGTTCGAGCGTCGATCGGCGCGGGTGCCTTGCCTCACCTTCTTCTTACATGACAGCCAGCGCTCCTGGCAAACTTCAAAAAAAACTCTTTAACGACAGAAAGAAACATAAATAAAAGAGACTCAACTTAAGTAATGAACAGTTATAATTCCTAGAGATGTAAACTAGGAAGACGGACAGAATAGTGACAAAAGGTGGGTTGGAGCAAGTCATTCTGTTAACGAGCTCAGAGAGTTGCTAATCTGCTCAAGGAAGGGACCGATCCCTTCTCATACAAATAAGCAAGAACTCATCACAGCACAAGCACAAAAGATCTTTTTACACTGTGGCCTATTGTGGCAGACTCTATCATCAACAAGACAACAAGGATAACACCCAAGAACAGATCGAGCATAGGCACAGCCACAGATCGAGCACACATAGAACAGCCTTAGGCTGTCTACACTTGTCAACCTCTAAATCCAACCTTTTAAAGAAATATTATGTCCTAGTTATCAAAAATTCAACCTTTATACACATTTCTTCCGCACCCGTCAACCTTTATATCTCAACCTCTATACCAACAACCACCAAACGGGTCCCACGAATCAATTTTTTTATTCCTTCCTTTACCCCATCCCCACCCCTGTCTCCCACCGATGCCCAGCGATTCTCTCCCCAACCTCTGCTCTGTCGCCCTCCTCGCTCCCTCCGCCGGCGCAGCAGAGGCCGCTGCGCCCTCCTCACCCACGCTGTCGTATGTGCCCTCCTCCTCCCCCAGTGCGCGGCCCCGTCCACTCTCTCCAGCGCCCGGCTAAGAGCGGCAGCGGGCGTTCGGGAGCCGAGCTTCGCCGCGAGATCGACGACGGCGAGGGGAATCGACGGTCCTCGTCCTCCCTCGCGACGACCAAGGAGGAGGAGCTCCTTCTCCCTCCCCGGCGGGGCTCCTCCTTCCTCCACAGCGGGGCTCCTCCCTAGCGGGGCCCTCCTCCTATTGCTCTGCTGCTCGGATCCCTTTACAGGCGCTGCGGCGGCGCGTGCGGGTGACGGCGGCAGCTTCTCCAGGCGGGTGTCGCGAGGCGAGACCAGGCGGGGCGGGCAGCGGCGGCCGATGCGGGGCCCCACCTTCGCCTTGGTTCCTCCGCCGCGCCGAGGAGAGGGCAGTGCAGCGCGACGCGGCTGACCGACCGGCGGAAACAAACCGAGCAGAGCTCCTGCGTCGGGCGTGGGGCAGCGGGACCTGCGGGCGTGGCGGATCTCCTCCCGCAGCGGTGGGGCTCGGCATGGCCCGGCGGCGGCGGCCTCCTCCCTCTCCTCTTCCTCTCTCTCTCTCCCGCTCGCGGCGGCCACTCCATTTGACTGAGGAGAATAAGGTGGTGTTCTCTCATTAATAATGCCATGCTCCTCACTAAACAAATCAAACTCATTTGAAAAATACTCTCCACCTCGATCTGATCTAACATGTTTATTCTTCCTCTCAAGTTGATTTTCAACTTCGGCCATATAGATCTTGAAAAATTGTAATGCCTCATCTTTAGTTTTAAGCAAATACACGTAGCAGTATCTAGTAGAATCATCTATCAACGTCATGAAATATCTCTTTCCTCCTTTAGTCAACGCACCGTTCATCTCGCATAGATCAGAATGAACTAATTCTAGTGGTGCCAAGCTCCTCGCCTCAGCAGCCTTGTGAGGCTTGCGAGGTTGCTTAGATTGCACACACACTTGGCATCTAGAATTTTTGACCAAAGTAAAATCTAGAATTAAACTCATCTTGGCTAGCCGCAACATACAACCGAAATTAACATGACAAAGTCGTGAATGCCAAACATTGGACTCGTCATTATTACACACATGGTTCACAACTTTATTACAAGAGTCTGATAAAGATAAATGGAATAAACCATCACAGTCATATCCTTTACCAACGAAGGATCCAAACTTAGAAACAACACACTTGTTCGACTCAAATACCAACTTAAAACCATCCTTACAAAGAAGGGATCCACTAACAAGGTTCTTATTTATTGAGGGGACATGCTGCACGTTATTCAGCCGCACGATCTTTCCCGAAGTAAACCTTAGATCGACCATACCAACACCATGAACAGAAGCATTCAAGCCGTTTCCCATCAACACGGATCCAGTCCTCGCGACCTGGTAAGATGAAAACAAAGAGTAGTTAGCACACACATGTACATTAGCGCCGGTGTCAACCCACCAATTTGGTAAATGACAAACTGAAAGAACAGTAGCATGATTACCATACCCTGATGTTCCCATCTCAGTGTCGCCAATGACAACATTAGCATACTTCTTCTGCCCGTGCTGCTGTTGCTTGTCCTTGCGGTCCTTGCAGTCCTTAGCCCAATGGTCAAAACCACCGCACACAAAGCATTTCCCCTTGGTCTTCTTCTTTTTTAAGTGGTAGTCTGAGTAGCCTTCTGTTGAAACTCAGTTTTTCCTTTACCCTTATTCTTGTGAGATTGGAAGTTTCTCTTCTGCACCACATGAGCGCTAGAACCTCCCTCATTGCCATGCGCACGTGTATCCTTTGCTCTCGCTCTCTCCTCAACATCAAGAGTGCCAATAAAACCGGCTACAGAAAACTCCTGTCTCTTGTGTTTTAGAGTGGTTGCAAAGTTTCTCCACGAGGGAGGTAGCTTGGCAATTATACCGCCGGCCACAAACTTTTCCGGCAGTTCACACCTGGCATTCGCAAGGTCCTTTGCAAGCGCCTGTAATTCATGGGCCTGTTCAACCACTGAACGGTCATCGACCATCTTGTAGTCAAAGAGTTGTTCCATGATATACAGCTTGCTGCCCGCATCGGATACCCCGAAGTTTGCCTGGAGTGCATCCCACAACAATTTGCCAGACGGATACCACAAATAATTATCGACCAAGTTCTCTCCCAGAACACTGATCACGACACCTCTGAATAGGTTATCAGTAGCTATGTACGCTCTGTCCTCATCGACAGTATACGGTCCAACAGGACGCTCCTGGGTAATGAACCACACGTTCATAGCCCTGAGCCACAACTCCAGTTTGACAACCCATCTCTTGTAATTTGTTCCATCAATAGTGTTTGGTTTGAGTTGCCCAGCAAAACCAAATACCGAAAAAGCCCCATTACGTTTTTGGATTGTTGGAAAATTAGGCAATTTCAACAGTAATTTAATCCATAAAAAGATAAATAACATGTTTGTGACATCAGACATGTGCATGTGTGATCCAGGCATGATGAACATATGGAGAAAAACAACCATCATGATTTTGATCCATAACTTTACTAGAGCAATGGATACATACCCAGCGGCAGAGCCGGATGCACTAGTCGACATAGTGTCTGTCGATGTAGTCGTCCCGCTTGGTGCAGTGCAGCAGAGATGTAGCTGTGCCGATCACCACCGAGACGCCGGGAAGAAAAGGACGAAGTGAGCAGTCGTGTCGCTTGCGGACACTTCCCAAAAACGTAATTGCCGGCCTTCACCCGAGCAGATGAACTCACGGACAACACTCGTTTCGGAGACCTGCTCTTCCAGTACTTGTGCGCGCAAGAACCGGAACGGGGAGAGCTGTTGCTACAGAAGCCGTGGAATGCAATGCGAACTAGCCAAGATAAGAAGCCAGGACAAGCCTTTTATTCAGCGCCAGTGAGCAGGAGATCAACCGAAGAGACGCTAGTGGAACAAACGTTCACGGGAGAAAACTCCCACTGTCGAAAGCTCCAATAACTCCTTCCATTAGAATTGGTAACTCCCGAAACTTCCATGCTTTAACCAACATTAAGAATGGAAACTCCCAAAATTACTAGGCTTTATTTGGCTTGAGTGCAAAAGATTGCACACGCTTGTGTGAGGCACGACACAGCACGCCTCACCTTGGTCAAAATCTACGCATACACTTTGTTTAATATGAGTCTTAGAATTATATTTATTATTAAATATTATATGGGCTAAGCCATAATATATCTAACAGTCCTCCTCGGCGATCTTCATCCGCAGCGTGCGGAGGCCATCGACGCTCCGCGTAGTCGTGACCTGAGGACGCGCTGACGGCCAGCGCATGCAACCGCTTCTCTTCGTCCTCCGACGATCCAGACGCCTTGGATAGCAGCGCCCGGCAGCTCCGGCGCTGGCGGCGGTGACGCCGAGAACACGGGACCCAAGCGTGCGTCTCTGCCCCGTGCGGACCCAAGCAGAACACGGGGGGAGAAAAGGAGACGGAAGATGGAGGGAAATACGGGACCAAATGCGTGCAAGCTTCGAACCAGAGGAGGATGGACGGAGCGAGGACCGAAGCCGAGCTCTCCAGGCAATGGAAGGAAGGAAAATGGGCTCTCACTCGCAGCACGGTCGCCAAGAAGACGAAGACGGCACGCAAAGGCGGGCGCCCATGTGAGGACCCAGTGTGTCCGAGGACCGGTGGATGGTCGCTTCCTGGTGTGATGAGTGATTGACAACGTGGTGTGGATTGACGTTTCCCTTGGCTCAAGTATTGCAGGTGTAGAATGCGGCTTGGTTGCATTGGTGCAGGTGAAGAAAAGGCGCGAAAGGTCTTAGCCATGGCGGCCTCCGAGGAGCGGAGAGACAAGTAGGCTTGGTTCGAGGGACCCGATGGCCGGTGGATCTAAGTGCGGTTCACATGCTGGCAAGAACGAGCAAGGGGACGTGGTTCCGGTGCGAGGTAGCGGCTCACAACCGAAGCTCGTACGCGGACGAGAAGCCGGCGCAAGGTGGCGGCTAACGACCGAAGTTTGCGCGCTGGGTTTGGTGATTTGGCCACAAAATCATCGGTGGACGGTTTCCCTTGGTTTGGGCCTCAAAACCAAGTACCGAGGACTCGACGAGGCGAACTTGGGCAGCTGGGCCGTGTGGGCTGACAGGGGCGGTTTAACCGCCCCCCAGGGCCGGTTTAACCGCCCCCCCTGGGCTGGCCCAAGAACGGCGTCGAGGAGCTTCGATCCGGAGGACACGCGGCGTGACTGCAAGGCTTGCGTCGGAGGGAAGCTAGCTTGCAGTGGAAGGTGCCCGAGCCAGAAAATATCTGAGATCAAAATGTCAAATTTGCCCCTGAGGGGTATGTATCACTTAGGGGTAGTTTAGTCTTTAGAGCACCACCACTTGGACTACTAATAGGCCCCTTCAGGGCTGGTGGCTGCAATCTCTCTAGTTATCTCTTTAGGCTTTCCTTTGAACTAGTTTTCCCTTCATCCCCTCCACCTAGAACTACTTCGAATCTTTCTTAGTTTTGTATAGGTGAATTCATGGTTATGTGATGGAGTTTGTGCTGCTCATCTTTGTGCCATGATTTGATTTCCCGAGCTCCCTTTCCTTTTTCTATTTTGTGGGTATTTTCGGAGCTATTTTTGGGGGATTTTCGTTCTTCTTGTTCTAGGGCGTTTTCTCTCGGATTTCTTTGGAGGATTCACGTATGAGTGCCTTGTGCCTCTTTTGCTGGTGATCCTTTGCCCCCAAACGCCGAGAATCGCTCTGGATTTGAGATTTTCGGGATGAACTCGAGGTCATGGTGTTCTTCGCGAGATCTGCGATTCCGGGAGTTGTACTGAGTTAGAGGCCGAGATCTTTTGGGAAAACACTCCACTGGAGGTCTAGATCATCTGACCAAAATCTCGCCTCAAGAGCTCAAGCGGTTTGGGAGATCCACTTTTGTTTTGACTTTTTCCCGAGCCACCCAGGCCCGGGCGGTTTAACCGCCCCCCCTGGCCGGTTTAACCGCCCCCCTCTGGGTGTGTTAGATCGAGCCGCGTTTCGGGTCGTTTTGGTGTTCGTTTCGATTGGTTCGAGTTCCGCTGCTCGTTTCTTGTTCCTAGGGTCAGTAGCTTGACAGTGGCTACGTGATCTTGGCAAGATTGCTTTCGAGGTTTCGGAGTTGTTTTGGGAGAATAGCCGAATCGATTAGAAAGAATTTTTATCGGCTCCCATTCACTCCCCCCCCTCTCTGGTCGCCGTTTCGGTCCTTCAATTGGTATCAAAGCCGGTTACGGGTCTTTGCGACTCTAACCAGTCTAAGATCCAAAGATGGCGTACCAAGATCGGGGTTCCGGGCCTCCGCACTTCGATGGGAAGAACTACCCGAACTGGGTCGCGCGTATGGGCGCTTTCTTACGAGGCAAAGGAAAGTTGCTATGGGATGTGACGAAAGATGAAAACTATGTCAATCTCACCAACTTAGATGCCCAGGATGCAAAGGATAGATTTGAGGCGAATGCCCGAGCTGTTGACTACTTGTTCCGTGCTTTGTCCGCCGAGGAGTTTGAGCGTGTTTTGGGCGAGGACCTAGCTTGCCAGATCTGGCAGAAGCTCAAGGTAGCCCACGGTGGTGATAGCCATGTCAAGGCTAGGCTTTTCTCGATGTACAGGAGAGAGTATGAGAATTTTGCTCATTTGCCAGGAG
>WEIB01000746.1:0-27571 GCA_015476505.1 Urochloa ruziziensis
TCCTCGGCAGACAAAGCACGGAACAAGTAGTCAACAGCTCTAGCATTCGCCTCAAATTTATCCTTTGCATCCTGGGCATCTAAGTTGGTGGGATTGACATAGTTTTCACCTTTCGTCACATCCCACAGCAACTTTCCTTTGCCTCGCAAGAAAGCGCCCATACGCGCAACCCAGTTCGGGTAGTTCTTCCCATCGAAGTGCGGAGGCCCGGAACCCCGATCTTGGTACGCCATCTTTGGATCTTAGACTGGTTAGAGTCGCAAAGACCCGTAACCGGCTCTGATACCAATTGAAGGACCGAAACGGCGACCAGAGAGGGGGGGAGTGAATGGGAGCCGATAAAAATTCTTTCCAACCGATCCGGCTATTCTCCCAAAACAACTCCGAAACCTCCGAGAGCAATCTTGCCAAGATCACGTAGCCACTGTCAAGCTACTGACCCTAGGAACAAGAAACAAGCAGCGGAACTCGAATCAATCGAACCAAACACCAAAACGACCCGAAACCCGACTCGATCTAACACACCCAAGGGGGGCGGTTAAACCGGCCAGGGGGGGCGGTTAAACCGCCTAGGCCTGGGAGGCTCGGGAAAAAGTCAAAACAAAAGCGGATCTCCCAAACCGCTTGAGCTCTTGAGGCGAGATTTTGGTCAGATGATCTAGACCTCTAGTGGAGTGTTTTCCCAAAAGATCTCGGCCTCTAACTCAGTACAACTCCCGAAATCGCAGATCTTGCGAAGAACACCATGACCTCGAGTTCATCCCGAAAATCTCAAATCCAGAGCGATTCTCGGCGTTTGGGGGCAAAGGATCACCAGCAAAAGAGGCACAAGGCACTCATACATGAATCCCCCAAAGAAATCCGAGAGAAAATGCCCTAGAACAAGAAGAACGAAAATCCCCCAAAAATAGCTCCGAAAATACTCACGAAAATAGAAAAGGAAGAGGGAGCTCGGGAAATCAAATCATGGCACAGAGATGAGCAGCACAAACTCCATCACTCGGCCTAGCTGCCCAAGTTCGCCTCGTCGAGTCCTCGGTCCTTGGTTTTGAGGCCCAAACCACGGGAAACCATCCACCGATGATTTTGTGGCCAAATCACCAAACCCCGCGCGCAAACTTCGGTTGTTAGCCGCCACCTTGCGCCGGCTTCTCGTCCGCGTATGAGCTTCGGTTGTGAGCCGTTACCTCACACCGGAACCACGTCCCCTTGCCCGTTCTTGGCAGCATGTGAACCGCACTTCATCCACTGGCCACCGGGTCCCTCGAACCAAGCCTACTTGTCTCTCCACTCCTCGTAGGCCGCCATGGCTAAGACCTTTCGCGCCTGTTCTTCTCCTGTACCAATGCAAGCAAGCCGCATTCTACACCTGCAATACTTGAGCCAAGGGAAACGTCAATCCACACCACGTTGTCAATCACTCATCACACCAGGAAGCGACCATCCACCGGTCCTCGGACACACCGGGTCCTCAGAGCTCTCGCCGCTCTCAGGGATCATCTACTTCCCGGGACACTATGTCTGTCGACTCAACTTGACAAGACACAGAGTCCCAGGAGGAGGAGGTGCCTAGGAACAGGCTCCGCATCCGGATCATGACTCGGGTCGAGCACATCATTGCTCGGACCGAAGAAGAGAGAACGGTGCTGGACCAGCTCCAGAGCCGCTACTACACACATGCCAAGTACTTCGACCCCACGCTGCTGATCAAGACCGGTCTCGGAGGAGACATGGAACGGGCTTTCAACAACGCTGGATGGCAAAACTTCTACCCCGTCTCGGAAACAGGTTCGCACTTTCTTACTATGGAGTTTTTGATGAGTTTGAAAATCGAAGTTCGTCCCAACGAGACAAATATTTGCTTTCGGTTTTTCAACGAGGATTTTATCTTGACCCCGAAGCAACTCAGTGAGGCTCTTGGTTTCAACAAGAGATGCATCATTGATGCCAACCTGTTGGTGACTAACCACCGGTACAACCGTGCCGCATGGTGGGATAGCATCACAGGCGAGCCATCCTTGGTGAAAAATAGCATCACTGCCATCCAAAACCCCACTCTTCGTTTCCTGGCGAAGTGGATCGCTATGGTGGTCCACCCACGCGTTGATTTGCGTCTTTGCCTCTTGCCTGATTTAGACTGCCTTTATGCCATGGTCAAGAAAATTCGTTTCTCACCGGTCATGAGCGTGCTTGATAACTGGCAGAGGTTAGTCACTGGCTGAGCCATAATTGACATAACCTCGCTAGTCACCTGCATTGCCACCCATGTTGGTGCTTTGCAGGGCGCTCAAGTCACTTTCCTTCCCACTACACAAGAGTATCAGTCTTGCATTGGTTTAGACCATTTTATCCAGGGTCTCTTGATGCGCGAGGGCCCTGGCCATACTCTTTTCATGTGTTATCCTGGTTTCATCGACGAAGTCGAGCTTCCATGCCCATCTTTGTCGCTGAGATCAGCGAGAAGTCTAACCATGCATCTTAGAAGGAGGGAACCCGCTCGCCACAGTGTTGCAGGCCTTACAACACATGGCAGGCGAGCCAGGCATGACAGTGAAGCCGGAACTTCTACCGCACCTCAGCCCGAGTACCGCTACCAGCAGCAACCCGAGTACAACTACCAGCAGCCGACGGAGAACCCCACAGCCAACATGAGTTTCGAGGAGGCGTTCGACTACCATCAAGGAACGGCAGGATACGGCCCGCAGGTCGGACCATCCGCCTCTGCCAGGTATGACTACGAGAACTCGGTCTCCTGGGGGATCGCTGATCTTAATACCAGGTTGGAGACGATGACGCTGCAACAGCAGCAACTCAGAGATGAAGTTGCGCACAACACTGATCTCACGCAGCAACAACTGGGGGATGACCACATCCCTCCAGACCGACATTCACGGCTTCTTCGACTACATGCACTACGACCCCAACCAGTACTACCAGTGAGCTTCATCGAAGCTTGGGGGAGTCTCAGGTATGATCGAAAGCCGTCGCCGTTGCCTCGCCTTGCTGTTTGCCTTGCCGTTGCCTTGCCTTGCCGTTGCCTTGCCGTTGCCTTGCCTTGCCTTGCCTTGCCTTGCCGTTTGCCTTGCCGTTGTCTTGCCTTTGCCTTGCCTTGCCTTGCCTTGCCTTGCCTAAAAATAAATAATAATAAAAAAATAATAATAAAAATATAATAAATAAATAAAATAATCATAATAAAAGCTCCAAAAGATGTCTTTATGTATGGAATTATGGTTGAGAACTTCTGGAATGATGAAAAGTTGCTCTGTTTATGCCCTCTAAGTACCTCGTGCTTAATCCTTTACTCTTGAGTATTTGAGTTCGTTGACATTTAAGGATCCACCATGATAAAACTGTGGGAGCAAGAGCACTTGTTCATTGTTTAAGTTATGTGAGTTTTGATATGGTTTGTTTCGAGGTATAACTGCATGCTTAGTAAGGAACCTCTCGGAAGTTTTTATAAAATGTTACATGGTGAATCTTCCTCGATGGTTTAAAATGTCCTATCCAGAGCCTAAACAGTTATACATTTGTTGAAACTACCATATGCTATCTTGAGTTGCTTTGAGTCTTGTCGAATGGTGAAGTCCGCTTGCAGAAGGCACTTACATTTACCGGTCTTCCCATCCACCTCAGCCTCAAAATGTCCGACTAGTCAAAGTCCCGCTCCGGGGTTGACGTCCACCGTCGATGACATACACTCACCTCATCATAAAGCTCACCCCAAAGGTCCTCAATTACTCCATACAAAGCTGAATTGCTCTCTGTTACCAAAGTAAGAGAAGAGATGTATTCGAAAAAAATTGAGACAAATGCTCCATCTGAAAAAAAAGAGAAAGAGAAGAAACATCTCAAAAATATGAGAGAGAGAAAAATAAGGAGTCCCAAGACCTTTGAGCATCACACCTTCTCCCTCTCCATTTGAAACCCCATGAATTCCAAAGACCGGAATTTGATGAGTGTCATCGCTCGCGGACCACTCTTCGACTCGACAACAGAAGTAACCAAGGTATGCCACTCTTACCCTACCTATAACTCCACTTCAACCTTATTGTAGGGAAAAATTGGTCAATCTCGACCAAGAGTGAGGATTAAACACCTTCAGTGACTCGAGAGTACCATCAGGGCATGAATAAACCATCTTTTGAAAAAAAATTCATATCTCCGAGATGGAACCTGAAAAGTTGCAGGAAATACTTTAGAGATGACCGTTCAAGCTCTCAATAGCCCAAAACGTGAACCGCTGCGGCCCTACGTAGAACCATGGTATGAGTTCTCTTTTATGCCAACTTATTCAAGTGATTCGTTGAGATTTGGCTTAAGCACAGGGTACTTTAAGAGTATACACATTGAAGCAACTCCTGACCTACCGAACCTAGAGTTTTAGCCTTGCTCGAGGATGAGCAAGAGTCTAAGCTTAGGGGCGTGTTGATGGCCATTGTAACCTCGTAGTGACCGTCAACATTTCGGGAAAATGAGGACGATCATACCATATTCCATGCATAAAAGTATTTTTTACTGACAAATTCCACAAGTTTTGGATGAGTTGTGCTTGCAGGATGAACCAGGAGAAACAAGGGCCGAACCTGGCACAAGGCCAGGCCAACCAGCCTCCCCTGGCCAGGTCTGGCCACGTCACTGATCCACAAGCCATGCCAAGTGCCCAGGATGATCAAGCACCGTGCAAACAACGTCGGTTTGATCCAAGGACCTGGAAGGCCTAGAGATGAAAGCACATGGATTGAAGGGCCCACATCCTAGGATTCTCGGACAAGCTTCAACTAAACGCAACCGTTACCGACCTTGGCAGGGCATCAGGACCGTCCATGCAGAGGACGGTGCCAAGTGGCACCAGGGCCAGGCCGGCCGGCCTAGCCCAGGCCGACCGGCCTCCCTCTGTGGCCGCCACGTCTCCTCCTTCGCATGAAGCTTAAGTAGATCCTTGGCGTGCTAATGACGCTGACATCCACCCCTTGGAGGCTATAAAAGGCAGCTCATTCACCTTGGGAAGACACACACCCACATATCTCAAGTCTTTACTTGAAGGGAGCTCTAGTATCTTTTTCATTTCTTAGATTAGGATTAGAGTTGGGAGTAGAGTCGAGTCGAGCTTAGCTCGGATCTTCGGAGTCTTCGGAGTTCTGGTAAAGCTCTTGTATCCTTTCCTTCTTTTGAAGAGTTTATTTATATAATTACTTTCTTACTTCAGAGCTTAAGTTATCTTTTATATTTCTTTCTTGCTCTTCTTTTAGAGTAAAGATCTTGCTCTCTTTGGAGCAAAGTCCTATCCCCTTTAGTTTTAGTGTAGAGTTTAGTTTAGCTCTACCGGGCTTTATCTCGCGGGTTTGCTCGCCTTGACCGGGCCGTAAGATGCCTTAAGGAAGACGGGGATTTCTCTTGACAGGCCTCAAGAGAAATCTTAATCATCTAGTGCAGACGTGGTGTCTGGCTTGTTGATTAACTAGGAAGTGTGTTGCACCCCACGGAACTGCAGTGGTAGGCGGCAGGTGGTGACAACCCTGTCCGTCCTTCGTAGTCCACCACGTTCGGGTGTACTCATAACAGTAGTGCTGAGCCCGGAGAACCCCCTCTCTCATCCCGTTCTGAGGTTCTCCCGTTCTAGCCGTCGGAGCGAGCTCTGTTCCCGGTATCTAAGCTAGAGTCTAGGCTAAGGCTAGAGTGCCTTTTGCTCTGAGTTAGAAAGAGTCTAGGTCCGGTCTCTCCCAACGTCTTTCCTTTTCTTTAGAAATAGGTGCTCCGTGTGTCGCTGGTCTTTCAGACCTTCTATCCGGTCATTAACTTGACCATTATCCACCCAAACCTAGAGTTTGTGCCCCTGGGTTTGTGGCTTGATATTTCTGGCAAGATATATCATTTCATTCTTCAATACACTTTAACCATCTGCTTCCCTGCGGAAATATAAATATGATACCCTGGGGTTACACCCAAGGTGAAGTGCTACAACGAGATATATTCTGTGCGCTTGCAGAATTAATTTTGCATACAAGGACATATATCTACGCGCTCTTGAGCGTTGCTAAAACGTGACGCTAAGGAGTGCCAACAGTTATGCGGTTGCGATTCCGAAATGGGAAAGGATGGAGGCACGTCTAATTGAAAAAGGGGTCGTACCGCAGACCTTGTGTTGGCCAAAACGAGCAAGATATTACTTCTATGATCATGGAGGCACACTAGACCCAGATATTGGGTTGTTTGTGACTAGCGATGCACTACGAGAGGCTACCCAAAGACTCCAAGAGGCAATGAGGCGTGTGGAAGATGGAACTTTTCGGCCAAACAGAGAGAAAGATGAGCTGACTTACGCTCTTGGAAATCCAGAACACACTGGACGGACCCGAGGCATGGGCGTAGTTCAATGGAAACATGGCTTTGCTGAAGATCTTGAATCGTACCGAAGAAGATGCAGAAGCAAGGCAGCGGCGGCAGAGAATTTCCGTGCTCTAGAAGAGCGGATAGCTTCTCTTGAGGCAGTAGTAAGCTAACGCTCGGTACAACCAGCTCCCAACTTGGACATCAGTCCCGCCTCCCAGCGTCGAGCAGTGTCGGTGACACAGATTCCATCACGGTGAGTATCAAATGTGAGCTTCTGTATCCTGTTGGGAAAAAGCTCAAAGTTTGTGCTGAGGGTTTAGCGGAACTACCTGTACAAGGGGAGATATTGCATTGCCGGCCGATTCCTGAAGGATACGCCAAAGTCCAGATTGATCGGTTGAAAGATGGCTGGGATGATGTCGAGCTCCCAATCCCTTTAGGTCCAGAAGAAACAGAGCTACAACATGCCGTAAGCACATGGGTCGCGTGGCCAAAACGTGATATAAGATTGGTGGAAGGCGCCACAGGTTCCCCTCAGATCTCCAGACAAAGATCACCAACGCCAGCTGACAGGAATCAAAGCGGTGGTCCACCTTCTCCACCGACTGCACGGGACCCCAGCACGGATCCGCCGTCACCAGCAGCACACAACGACCCAGCCCCACCATCACCAGCAGCACACAGCGACCCAGCCCAACCATCACCAACAACGCACAGCGAGCCAACCCCGCCATCACAAGGCGCAGAACAGTGAGAGAGGAAGGCACACATGATACCTTCGGGGCAGCCACCTTCTAAGCAGCAGAGCAAGAAGAAAGAGAAGGTTGTGGACGTGGAAGAGGAAATGGACCCAGTTCGAGCCTTCTTCGATGCACAGAAGGAGAAGAGGATGGCTTTGAAAAAGAAGCTAGAAATAGATCCAGTTGGGAAAGCACACTTCATGAAAGAGACGACCACGCCAAGGGAGAAACAGAAAGAATCGGATTATGATCGGCAGATCAGAAAGTTCCACGCCAACCCCAAGAACCTAAAAAGAAATGCAAAACCGATTCCCCAGCTCAGAGAACAATCACAACAATCGATCGCTCCGTTGGTAGTGCGGAACGAGGAACGTCCAAATGAATCAACAGATCCGATGACCATGGTTGGGATGATAATTCTAATGGATTTGACAAAGGCTCAGTTGTTAGGGAATGTTGTACTAGAAAAAAAGGTCGAAGGAAGTTTGTACCAGGTGAGCCTCTCATATGGCCAGAGTTATTACCGTATCTACATACGAGAATGGCCGCGTTGCACAAGTGGTATATGGTCCATTCTAAAAACGAAATCTTGGCGTTCCCAGCTCGGATAGGAGACGATCATTTTTGGCGGGGAAATGGCCAGGTATGGGTTGAGTTTGAGGCACTCTATGATTTGTACCATCAAGATGCCCTTCACAAGTGCCTCATGAGTGTATGGTGCATGTAAGTGTTTCTGCTCGTCTTATTATTTTATTTTTAATCGTTCCTTGTTTGTTGACTAATCCTTGATTTTGTGGTTTTATTTTTCCGTAGGCAAAAAATTAAAATTGCCCGCCAAAGAAACTTCCATAACTTCGGTTTCCTGGACCTCGATGTTATACACGAGGAAACCGTCGTATCACGTTCTTGTCAAGTGGTCGACATTATATATAGAGGCCTGCGTAAGCAAATCATGTGTCCATTCATTCTGTTGCCATAGAATCATCAGCGAGTCTTTCGTCACTTTTTCAATACCATCAGAATAATGCTAATTAATAACTGTTATAATCAACATTAATTGGTTGGTTTTGTGAATATATATGAACAGCTTTCACTGGATACTCTTTGCTATTGAGATTGAAACCCACATGGTCTGGATCTATGGCTCGTTGAGGCAAGATAGATCCATGTACCAAAACCTCATCAACCTGATCAACAAGGCGTGGGCTCGCTTCTTCGAAAAACACTTAAAAATAAAACTCGACCCTCTTCGATTTAGGAATGACCAAACGGTATGAATAGATTCTTACCTCTTTTGTCATTTGAAATAAACATTTAATTATTCTATGTCATAACTCATTTCCCTATAGTGCATGAGACATGAACAAGGTAACAACTTGTGTGGTTACTACGTATGCGAGTGGATCGATAACTTTGTAAGTGAAAAGGGACAAATGTCGGCAGAAGCATTCGCGGTACGTGAGCTCAATCAATTCTGCTAATTAATTTAAATTTATTATTGTTTTATTCTCACGTTTATATCTGGAAATGTTTAGAGTAATTTATTATTGTTTCATTCTAACGTTTATATGTAATTTTTTAAAATTATTTTTTTAAAATGTTACAAAAATGGTCCATGAAAGAAGATCTCATCGAAGAAGCTCGGGTCAGGGCAATTCAAGAATCTATCTGCGGATTCCTGCTCGATTAAGTCATCGATAAAACAGAGAATTCTATGGCGATCCCGACGAAAGCGTCGCAGCAGCTGATATTGAGGCTGGCATACAAGTGTAATTTGTAATATCTAGAATAAAACATGTATTTTGTTGGATCTTTCAAGTATTAGTAGTAAACTCTATAGATGTATGTATGTATGTATATATATAATATTAATGCGATATCGTCGTAATATAAATACGTGCAATGCAGTAGTACAGGTGCGTATAGTCACATTCGGTATAAGTACGCATGCAAATACGCATAAAGCATGCAAATATGCTTAAAACCAAAAAGAATAGAAAAGGAAACAAATAAACGAAAAAAGAGGTTAGTACCCGCCACACCCCGCTAACTGGCGCACGTTAGTACCGGCTAGCTGCGACCGGTACTAACGTGCGCCACGTTAGTACCGGACCTTTAGTATCGGTCACAGTGACCGGTACTAAGCGGTCCTATGACCGGTACTAAAGTTCCCGTAGCGTTAGCTGCTTCGGCAGCTGTGCTTTTGAGGGAGAGGAACGATAAGGAGTTTTTAATTGGTGGTGGCCCTATATTAACCACTAACTTTTAATACTTGTACATCTTATATTTCTGTGAGAGTAAAGACCGCATGACCAAGAGGTGCCAGCGATATAGGGCTGTCAAGATGAGGGCAGTCACTTGCGGATACGCAGTCGAGGGTTTGGGGTTCTACTACATACCTCAACTTGTCACTGTGAAGCCAGGTGGTGAGGATACGACGGCACGGATTGTGGTTACTAAAGGCTCATTGACAGTAGCACAGGTAACAGCAGAGCTTGTGAGACTCGTTATGGCAAGCTGGAATTGGAATGTTGTGGATTTGGGTGGTAACAAGTTCAAGGCTACCTTCCCATCTCTGGATGAGAGAAGGCGTATGATAGAGTGGGGCTCTGTAAATACAAAATACAATGCTACGATGGAGATAGAAGAGGGTGTTGATGGTGGTATGAAAAAATTTGAGTTGCCAAAGGTTTGGGTTCAGTTTACAGGGCTAACAAAGGAATTGAGGGAGTTCGAGGTGTTGTGGGTTGTTGGTTCCATTCTTGGTGTAACTAAGGATGTTGATATGGGCTTTACATGGAAGTTCGATACTAGCCGTATAAAGGTAATGGTCCTTGATCCTAATTTGATCCCGAGTGCGGTGGATGTGGTCATAGGAGATTACTTATATGGATTGCAGTTTCGTGTGGAAAAGGGAACTGATACCTCTAGCCCAGTGCCTATGGATATGGATGGGGATGACGATGCAGGAGATGGTGGGCTGAACAAAAAGGGGGACAAGGAGAATGGCGGCAATGATCGACAGAAACAGAGGTTGGCCACCCCTTCTGGTGGGAGTGGTAAGTCCGACACGGTGTCGGGATCAGGAGGAAAGGGGACGCAGCGTCCTTTGTTCCACCTTGTTTTGCCAGAGTCGGTTTGTATACCTATGGGGGCTGATGTTGGTCAGGGGGCACCTGTAGCTTCATTCAGCGCTACTGAGGATAAAGTGGACACACATGACACTGAAGTTGGTGACGGTTTTACCAACGAGGAAATTGAGGAGATGGAGGAAGAAGACTTGTTGGATGACATGGAACCAGGGAGTGAATCTGAGGATGATTATGCAAGCAAGGTCGCCGCATTGGCCGGCATACCTGAAGATACTCTGCTTCAGTCACCACGGGTGAGCAAGCGACGGGCTGCGACATCGGCTGATGACTCGCTGGACCGTGCCATGTCACTCAAGGCGGCTAGGAACCTGGACGGCATGAAAGGTAACAGTGTCAACGTTTCTTTTTTGGATTACCCAGATGCTGTTTTTTCTTCAAATTTATCTGTAGTAGGTATTACATTAGGTAATGTTAATACTCTTGTTAGTGAGTCTGTCCAGGCACTAAAATCAATAGAGGAAACTAGGCTAGCAGCTGATTTCACTAAAGATGTTAAAACTGCTTTGCTAGATAAAGAAGATAAAGAGTTAGCAGAGGAGGAAGAGGTGGATAGGTTTATCCTTAATCACTTATGTGGGACTATCATGGATGAGGTTATGGATGAATGTAGTGAGGACATAAATATGACTCATACTACAACATCTCATAGCAAAAAAACCAAACGAGAATCAACTAAAAGTGTTCATTGATGAAAGGTTTTTTCTGGAATAGTGATGGGTTTAGAGACCCAAAAAAACATCGTTTTATTTCAGATCTTACTAAGGAACAAAATTTGAGTTTTATTGCTATTTCTGAAACTGTAAGGAGAAATTTCAGTGACTCATTCCTTAGAAACCTATGTGGGGCAAAGAATTATATTAGGCATGTGAAAGAGCCTAGAGGACGCTCTGGCGGAATCCTCTTGGGTATCGATCTTGATGTTTATCACATAGGGGCCATAGATGAAGGAGATTTCTACGTAAAGTTTCATTTATGCAACAAAATAGATGACTTTAAGTGGGCTTTAGTAGCAGTTTATGGACCCGCTCAACCTGAGCTAAAGGAACGGTTCCTTACTGAATTGGTGCACATGTGTAGTCATGAAGCTTAACCAATTTTGATTGGTGGTGACTTTAATATACTTAGAAGTCCCGATGAAAAGAATAATGATAACTTTGACCACCGATGGCCTTTTTTATTTAATGCCGTAATCGATGGCTTAAGCCTAAGGGAAATTGAAATATCGGGACGACAATACACATGGGCAAATTCTTTACCGAATCCGACATATGAAAAATTGGATAGAATTTTGTCTAGTACGGAATGGGAACAAAAATATCCTTTAACGTCTGTGGTTGCTCCGAATAGAGATATTTCAGATCATACTCCTTTACTTCTGAATTCTGGTGCACCATCGATACATAGTAGCCCCCCGCCATTCAAGTTTGAAGTGGGATGGCTGCTACGTGATGGCTTCACTGACATGGTTAGGGATATATGGGAAAATGAAACCTCGGGAACAACCCCTATGGAGTGTTGGCAGGCTAAAATTAGACGCCTTCGGCAACATTTGAGGGGGTGGGCCAAACAAACGAGTGGTATAAATAAAAAGGAAAAGAAAGAAATTCTAGATAGATTGGATGTGCTAGACAAAAAAGCCGAAATAATGACACTGTTGCCTCAAGAAATTGATATAAGACAGTATTTTCGTAATAGATTAGCTGAAATGTTGAGAGAAGAGGAAATCAAGTGGTACCAGAGAGCCAAAGTAAAGGATCTCCTTGAAGGAGATTCCAACACAAAATACTTTCAGCTTATCGCAAATGGAAAGTTTAGGAAAACTAGAATTTTCCAGCTACAAGAAGGGAACTTAACAATAACTGGAGATAACGATTTAAAAAAATATATTACATGATACTATAGAGACCTCTTTGGACCTCCAGAGCAAAGCCTTGCTACCATGGATGCCAACAGGAGGGATGATATACCACAGGTCTCGGAGTTGGAAAATGAGCTACTTGTTAAAGAGTTTACGGAGGATGAGGTGAGAACTGTGATTTTTCAGATGGAGCACAATAAGGCACCTGGACCTGATGGTTTCCCTGCTGAATTCTATCAGGCCTTTTGGGATGTCATTAAATGTGATCTAATGAAACTATTTACAGCTTTTCATGCTGGTTCTCTACCTTTGTATAGCCTCAATTTTGGGACCATTATTCTCCTTCCAAAATGCAGAGAAGCAAATACTATTAAGCATTATAGACCTATATGTTTGCTTAATGTGAGTTTTAAGATTTTCACTAAAGTGGCTACTAACAGAGTATCTACCGTTGCTCAAAAGGTTATCAGCCCAACTCAGGCTGCTTTTATTCCTGGTAGGAACATAATGGAGGGAGTTATAATACTTCATGAAACGATTCATGAGTTACATAGGAAAAAGAAAAGCGGGGTCATCTTTAAGATCAACTTTGAGAAAGCTTACGATAAAGTAAAATGGTCATTTGTACAACAAACATTGCGAATGAAAGGGTTTTCCGACAAATGGTGTGCTTGGATAAATTCTTTTATGCAGGGGGGCATGTTGGAATTAAAATTAATGACCAGATAGGGCCAAATTTTCAAACATCAAAAGGCCTTCGGCAGGATGACCCATTATCTCCTCTTTTGTTTAATATTGTGGCTGATATGTTAGCAATATTGATAAATAGAGCAAAGGATGATGGGCAGATAGTGGGTTTGGTGCCTCACCTAGTTGATGGTGGTTTATCTATCTTACAATATGCTGATGATACAATTATTTTCATGGATCATGACTTAGAGAAAGCAACTAATATGAAATTGTTGTTGTCTGCTTTTGAACAAATCTCGGGCCTTAAGATAAATTTTCATAAGAGTGAGGTCTTTTGTTTTGGGGAAGCTAAGCTTCAAGAACAACAATATTCACAATTATTTGGATGTCAGCTGGGTTCATGTCCTTTTAGATACCTAGGCATTCCAATGCACTTCCGTAAGCTAGGGAATAAAGATTGGAGGGTTATAGAGGAAAAATTTGAGAAAAAACTGTCTAGTTGGAAAGGCAAAATCATGTCAGTAGGAGGGCGTCTTGTTTTGATTAATTTTGTGCTAACTAGCCTAGCCATGTTCATGCTTTCTTTTTTCGAGGTACCAAAAGGTGTTCTTGAGAATCTAAATTACAATAGATCTAGGTTTTTTTGGCAAGGGGATGATCATAATAAGAAATATAGACAAACAAAGTGGAGTATAATCTGCCAACTGTTGGTGGTCATTACGATACGGTTTCACCACCAACATTCCGTCACATTTCAGGCTCATCTTGCTCATAACAAAGTAAAATTGATTAATTCTAATGAGTTCCACAAGTTTTGTATAATTTGTGAGTGCAGAAGCAAGCAAGCAAAAGATGAGCCACATTGGGCACAAAGCCAGGCCGGCCGGCCTATGCCAGGCCGACCGGCCCCCTTCTGTGGCCACTTGCCACGTCACTGATCTAGGAGATCACAAACACAACATAAATGATCATGAGACGTGCGATCAACGTCGGTTTGATCCAAGAAACCGAAAGGCCTAAGCTACATTTGCATGGATTGAAGGTCCCACCAACATTGGATTCTCGGACATCTCTGATCCAAAGCAACCGTTACCGACCACAGGGAGCAATCCAGAGCGTCCCTGAAGAAGGCGGTGCCACGGGGCAGCCAGGCCAGGCCGATCGGCCTGGCCTAGGCCGGCCGGCCTCCCCTAGAGGCCGCCACCTGTCCCCCTCCGCGTGGCAGTTAAGCAGAGGGTTAGCTTAAGCCTGACGCCTGCAACTGCCCTTGAAGACTATAAAAGGGACCCCCCTTCACCTTGAGAAAGTATCCATCAACCATCCTGTCGGTGATATGATCTCCGGCAGTCTTCCATGGGGTAGCCCACGGAAGTGATTTGTATGTAGTGAAGATCGCAAAGATCGGAAGCAAGATGGTTAGGATGGACAGACATAAGGATTTAGACAGGTCCGGGCCGTCAACTCGACGTAATACCCTATGTCCTGTTTTGGGGTGTTGTATTGCGTGGATTTCGCGATGAGATGAGATGTGTTGTGGTTCGATCTTTTGGAGGGGGTCCCTGCCCGCCTTATATATCGGGGGGCAGGGTTACAAGTCGGTTTGTAGCCGATCCTATCTCTAAGGATCCTTTCCTTCTTTACAAAAACTCCTATTCTAACTAGAACTTCTCCTTCCAGATCCTTCCTACATGCGCCGACTTGTCCCGCACGTCATCAGGTCCAGAACGGTGGGCCAGGCCGCCCCCTATTGGTGGGCTGCCAGGCTTGCTCGTGAGGTACCCGGGTACTATATCCCCCACAGTAGCCCCCGAGCACTTCTTGGCCGATCGTTGGCTGTAATTGATCTGTCTTTTTCTTGCATGATCCGAGTGCTCCCAAGTTGTCTAGGACCTCATCCGAGTGGTTTCGAAGAAGATCCGAGTGGTTTCGAGGAAGATCCGAGTGCATGCTCAAACGTTCCTGGAAACGATTCTTCAATTGTAGCCATAGTGAGGGGAAGAAGTGCTCTTTTTTCACAACGTGAAAGCGAAGTGTATACACTTAGCCCCTGAGCCTTGGGCAATTTTAGTATGAAATTGGCCAAGGGTCTTCAACTTTTCTCCGTCAAAATCTTGATCTTCAATGGCGTGCACCTCCTGGTGCACCCATTGGGTGTAGCCCCTGAGCCTTGAGCAGAATAGAATATTCTGGTCGAGGGTCAAAAATAAAATATTGTAAATCTCTTTTTGAACTTAATCCCTCAATGGTGTGCACCTCCAGGTGCACCCATTGGGTGTAGCCCCCGAGTCTTGATTTGACTCGGCACGATCGTGTTAAGACTCTAAAAGCTGTGGATCCTGACTGAATTTTTCAGCCCCCATGCCTCCGGGCATGGATCTTGGATAATTTTCTCCTTTTAGGGCATTTTTATTTCCCCTTCTTAAGGAATCTTTTCTCAAGTTCTTTGAACTCGGCGCGACTCCCGGATCATGTCCCACGACCCAGCTTGACCATATGGTAAATCACCTTCTCACAAGATTTATACTTGTTAGCACTTGACCCAGATTTTCGAGACAATTTAGCGATAGTATCACATGCCTTACATAAAAATCAATTGCAAGGTTGCAATATTAATTGCAAAAATAAGCCTGGCCGTCGACTAATTTTAGCCTCACGACCGAGTGGTTTCTGCCCCTGAACACTAGCTCAGGAACCCACATATTTGTTAATTAATAGAACCGAAAGGTCGTGCCATACTTCAGCCCATCTAGGCCCATTAATCCTGTTAAGCCCATTGTTTCCTAGGGAAACTAACGGTTGCCTCATGAAGCCAGAATATCGCGAGATATCGCGACTCCATACCGCATCTTTGAATTTAAAGCGACGGGACGTGCTAGCGTCGGTTGAGTTCCCGAGACAAACATCGCACCGCACGCGGGAGGAACGATTCATTCCATTATAAGCCATCCCCGCCGCAATCTTCTTCCTTTCCTCGCCATTTGCCTTCACAGCATCCAAGTTCTCCTCCTCGCTCGAGCGCAAACCCTAGATCCACTTTCATAACCTCAAATCTCCAATCCTCAGCCTCTGCTTGCTGCAGCCATGGCGCCGAAGCAGAAGGAAGCGCCGAAGCGGAAGGAGAAGTCGCCAGGGAAGAGTCGGTCGGTCAAGCCCAAAACCGCCATCGATGTCACCGTGGATCGCGCCACCGAGTGGAGGGATTCCACTACCACCACCAGGCGCCTCGAGCAGCACATCATCGACGGCATTCTCCCGGACCAGCAAACCGCCGAATGGCGCGCAGCCTCCGGTGAGTCTTTCCCCACCCCAAATTCCTCTGATTTGGTGGTGTTCGAATCCTTTCTTCTGCGCGGATTTGGTGTCCCTGCACACCCTTTTCTTCGTGGCTTGCTCCATTTCTATGGGATCAGTCTTTGCGCACTGAACCCAAATTCCATTCTTCATATTGCTATCTTTATCAATCTCTGTGAGGCCTATCTTGGGATAGAGCCTCACTTCAATCTCTTTCTCCATCTTTTCTTGCTGAAGCCTTATCCTGGGACCGAGTGCCCGCGGGTAGTCGGAGGCGCCGGGCTCCAGCTCCGTGAGGGTCGAACCCAGGAATATTTTGAAATTCCTTTTCCTACTAGCAATAAAGGGTGGCAATCCGAGTGGTTTTACATAGGGAACCACTCGCCTATCATCTCTCCTGAAATAGATACCCGTCCTGTCCCCTCCAAGTCCTGGATTTCTCTTCCCAAAGACAGCGAGATGGACGAGGTTTGGGAGTTGCTGAGCTTCATAGCCGAGCTGAAGGACAGAGGGTTGACTGCCGTAGGAGTGGCAGCCAACTTCGTGCTGCGCCGGATCCAGCCCCTCAAGCAGCGGGCTCATCCGGCGTATGAGTACTACGCCGAGGGGGACAACACGCGTGAAGCCCCCGAGCGTGTTGATAAAGGCCAAGCTACGGCTCGGCTTGCCAAATTTTTTGCGACAGGGACTTCCCTGAAGACTTCTGATGGCCCTCCGGCCTACAACTTGTCCAATCCTCGCCCTGAGGTAATGAATCGATTTGTTGCTGTTTTATGTTTTCAATTCCACCCATTGGGTGTAATCTCGATGAAGAGCTGAACCCAACTGTAAAATGCAGGGTCGAGCTGCTTTTGTTTCGATCCCCCCTCTGCCTGAGATGCCGAAGGGAGTGGACCAACCGGCGCCGCGCAGAGCCGGTGCTGCTGAAGCAGCACTCGGAGGAGGCGAGGATGACTTAAATGACTCGGATATCAGTCTGTCATCCTCACCCTCTCCGGACGTGTTGTCGCCGAGAGGTGGCAAGGCTGCCGTCGTCCCGAGGAAGCAGAAGATTTCTATTTCAACAGGGATCGTGATTGGGGATGCGCCAAGCCGTCGCCAACTCATCCTCACCGAGTCATCTGACTCGGATGATGACGAAGATGGTGATGCCGGGTCATCAATCCCGCCCTCAATTGTCAGCTCAGAGCATTCGCCCCTTGCCATAGTACCTTTGCGTACTACAAGTCCAAGGGACCTTCCTTCCCCCACTCAGAGAGGAAAGCGCCCGAGAGTGCGCGTATCTACTCGGTAAGAGAAATTGTCAACCTTTGATTGACTTTTATGTTTTCCTGTGATTCCTCCTTATTTGCTTTGTCCTGCAGCATGCCGTCTGAGATCCCCTTTGCGGGGTCTGCGCCGCAGCCAGTCGGCGAGACAGAGATCCCGGCGATCCAAGTGCCAGAAGTATCTTCCCACTCGGCTGATCCTCCTAGCGATCAGCCTGTGGAGCCGCCACCGGAATCACCGCGAGCACCAACCCCAGCTCCGCCGAGTCCTGCTCTAGCGTCGCTGAATGTACTGCCAGCTCTTCCCCTGGGCAGCCCCCAGCCTGCTCCTGTGATTGAGCAGACTGCGACGATGGAAGGGCCCCAGGTTACAGAGGTCGAAGTCGCTCCTGCAGCGGTCGTGGCTCCGGGTGGTGGTGCCGCTATGACTCCTCTGGCAGAGTTCAGGTCGCTCCATCGTCGTATGGGACTGATAGCTGAGGTATTCCTGAGCCACCTTTCTTGTTTAGGTAGAGTACCGAGTGGTACACTTGTTTGTTGTGTCATCTGATTGTCTTTTGCAGGAAATAACTGCTGATGCCAAGGCCAAAACCTCAGAGATTCAAAGGCCTGCTCCTGCAGCCGCTAAGGCCGACTCCCTGGTGACTCGAGTGGCTGATCTTGAAGCCGCTGTGTCCCAACGCCAGGCCGAGTTGGAGGAAGCCCGGCGCACCAACCGCGATCTTCGCGGAGAGGTGGATCAGGCTAAGCTCAACGAAGCCCAGGCCGCACAGGAGCCTAGAGGTATGCTATTCCCTTTTATGTCAGACGTGAACATACTGTCCAGATCTGACTTTCTATAGATTATCGGGTCCGGATTATGGCCCAATTTGCAGAACTCACTGCCAAGGTGACTCGTCTGGAAGGCGAGGCGGAGGCGCTGCGCACCGAGAAATGCGCGCTGGAAGATGCTGTTCGAGTGGTGGCGGAGGAGATCGAGCCGGAGGCAGCATCGTCTTCAGCTTCTATCCTCGACCGCACTCGGGCGCTTCCACGCTTCTTTCGGTGCCAGCTTCGCTCCATCAGCCAGGCCAGTTGCGGACATGTCTTGGCCGTCCTGAAGTCTCTGTTCCCATCATCAGATCTGGAACCACTCGGCAGCGGGTATGCTGCTGGAACCTCTGAAGATGATGTGAGCAGACTGCTGCTTGAAGTGGAGCCGATCGCCAATGTTCTGTCTAAGGACGTTGTCGATGAATCTGATGATGCAGGCGCTTCTGGTGGTGGTGACCCTGCAATTTAAATTTGATAGAATCTCTGTAGTATGTGACAGAAGTAATACTTTTGAACAATGTTTAAGCCTTTTGTTATTGTATATAAGTTTTTATGGAACTACTACTCCCTTTCTTTCTGCGCTGGCCATAATTTCTGAGTGGTTGGCCTGTTACGGAGTAGATTAGCCACGTTGGTCTTAGTCTCATGCCGTCGAGCTTTGTCGTGCGTGTAGAGCTTTGACTTGGCGAGTACTTTCCCCCACGATTTAAAGTTTGTTCCACTCATACTTTATGTGCGTGACGCGAAAGAGGAAATTTGAGTAGTAGATATAATGTAGATGGCAGATGAAATCAACTTTATTGATAACTCATATGATATTTTTAATTCTGCCGAGTCGAGACTGGGGATGATTATCCACAAAAAATCACTCGGGAACACATATCTTAATGAAAAAAAGATGAATACATAACTGAATCAGGCGTAGAAACGCTGTAGGTGCTCGATGTTCCATGGATTTGGAATGTCTACACCGTCTTCCGTCATGAGGCGATATGAGCCTGGGCGACTCACTGACTTGACGATGTATGGTCCCTCCCAGGGGGACGCAAGCTTGTGCGCGCCCTTGGTGTCTTGCTTCCTCCTCAGAACCAAGTCGCCTGCTTCAAAAGACCTCTGCTTGACGGTTCGATCATGATACCGTCGAAGGACCTGAGCGTAACGCGCGGCTTGGATCTGGGCAGCCAATCTCTTCTCCTCGATGCTATCGAGGTCTTCAATGCGCGCCACTTGCGCATCGTATTCATCATAGAACTCCACTCGGGGCGAGCCGTATGCGATGTCCGTTGGTAGGATAGCTTCCGAGCCGTAAACCAGAAAGAACGGGGTTTGCTTCGTGGCACGACTCGGCTTGGTCCACAGCCCCCAGACTACAGATGGCAACTCCTTGATCCATCGGCCATCGTACTGCTTCAGCTTCTTGAATATACGGGCCCTGAGTGCTTTGATTATTTCGCCATTGGCTCTTTCAACCTGGCCATTGGCCCTTGGGTGCGCCACGGATACGGGACATAGCTTGATGTTCCTCTCGCTGCACCAATCTTTAAACTCCTGTGCCACGAAGTTCATACCATTATCTGTAATGATACGATTTGGGACTCCGAAGCGATGAGTGATGTCGGTGAAGAACTCGATGGTCTTGGCTGCTGTGTGCTTGTTGACTGGTTTCACCTCGATCCACTTGGTGGACTTGTCAATAGCCACTAAGACATGGTCAAAAGCACCAGTCGCCCTCTTGAATGGACCAATCATGTCCAAGAACCAACAAGCGAAGGGCCAGGACATTGGTATAGTCTGCAGCTGTTGTGCTGGTGCGTGTATTTGCCTTGCAAAATACTGACACCCTTGGCTGTGCCACACAATATTTTCTGCGTCTGCTACAGCAGTCGGCCAGTAGAAACCAGACCGGAAGGCTTTACCAATGATGGTTCTAGCCCCGGCGTGATTGCCACAGATGCCTTTGTGTATGTCTGTCAAGAGCTCAATACCCTCTGCGCGACTCACGCACTTCTGGAGGATTTGAGAGGCTCCAGATCGACGATATAGCTTTTCTCCGATGATGACGTAGCTTTTACTGCGCCGCACGATTTGTTCGTGGAGCGACTTCAGATCCTTATCTTCTGCGACCTCTGTGGGCAATATGCCACTATCAAGATAGTCGATGATTTGGGTCCTCCAGTCCAATGCTTCGTCTACCACTAATGTGGCTGACTCCAGGGATTCTCCGACTTGTTGCTCCGCGACAGTGCCATCCAGGTTTATCTTGATAGATGGTTTAACGAGATCTTGAATGAAAACTCCGGGTGGGACGCCTTCACGGGTGGACCCCATCTTGGCAAGCTCATCAGCTGCCTTGTTATAGTCGCGCACCACGTGATGGAACTCTAAGCCATAGAATTTCCCTTCCAATTTCCGTATTTCCTCGCAGTAAGCATCCATCTTCTCATTGGACCTGGACCAATCCTTGTTTACCTGGTTTATGACCAGGGCAGAGTCCCCGCGTACTATCAGGCGTTTGACGCCCAAAGATACGGCGATGCAGAGACCGTGCAAGGCTGCTTCATACTCGGCTGCATTGTTGGATACTGGGAACATGATTTGAAGGACGTATTTTAGTTCCTGTCCACTTGGGGAGATCAGGAGTACGCCTGCGCCACCTCTTTTGATCTGGAGGGACCCATCAAAGTACATCTCCCAGTACTCAACTATCTCGTTGTCAATTGGAGCTTGGTTCTCTGTCCAGTCTGCTACGAAGTCGGCCAAAACCTGCGACTTGATAGCAGTACGAGGAACAAAGGTTATTTGGTGAGCGGCCAATTCTATTGACCACTTGACGATTCGGCCGCTGGCGTCTCGGTTATGGAGTATTTCCCCTAAAGGATTTTCGCTCACGACCGAGATTGGATGGGCCTCAAAGTAATGTTTCAGCTTTCTTGCTGAGATGAGAACTCCGTAGAGTAACTTCTGCACATGGGGATAGCGTACCTTGGACACGGTCAGGACCTCGCTGACGAAGTAGACTGGTCGCTGAATTCCATATGCGTGCCCTTCTTCAGGGCGCTCGACCACTAGTACCGTGCTGACCACTCGGGGGGTAGCAGAGATGTAGAGGTAAAGCTGTTCCCTTGGTTGAGGTGGGACGAGGATGGGCGGCTTCTGCAGGTAATCCTTGAGTTCCTGGAAAGATTGCTTCGCCTCGTCATCCCACACGAACTTGTCCTGCTTCTTGAGTAGTTTGAAAAACGGCAATCCGCGGACGCCGAGTCGTGATATGAAACGACCGAGCGCTGCCATGCATCCAGTAAGCTTCTGCACATCCTTCTGACAGGTTGGTGGTAGCATCTTGGTGATGGCCATGATCTTCTCACGGTTTGCCTCGATGCTGCGGTTGCTAACCATGAAGCCGAGAAGTTTACCTGAGGGGACTCCGAAGACACACTTTTCCGGGTTGAGCTTCCACCGGAATTTTCGTAGGCGCTTGAAGACCTTTGTCAGGTTCTCTATCATGTCCTCGGGGTTCATGATCTTGACCACGATGTCGTCGATGTAGGCTTCTACTATGTCTGGAATCAATTGATCCAGACATGCTTGAATTGTCCTCTGGTAGGTTGCGCCTGCGTTCTTCAGACCGAAGGCCATTGTATTGTAACAATAGGCGTTGAACGGCGTGATGAACGAGGTCTTTATCTGGTCTTCCAGTTTTAGGCCTATCTGGTGATAGCCTGAGTAGCAATCGAGAAAACAGAGCAGGGCGGAGCCTGCCGTGGAATCAACGACTTGATCGATGCGGGGGGAACGAAGGGGTCTTTAGGGCAAGCTTTGTTGAGATCTGTGTAGTCAACGCACATTCTCCAATCATTGTTATTCTTTTTTCTTACAAGAACTGGGTTAGTTAACCAGTCGGGGTGAAACACCTCCTGAATAAAACCAGCAGCTAACAGCTTTGTAATCTCTACCCTAATCGCCTCCTTGCGGTCCTGCGCGAATCGACGAAGCCTCTGCTTGATCGGTTTGGCAGTCGGATTGACCTTCAAGGAGTGCTCGGCAAGTTCCCTTGGGACACCTGGCATATTGGATGGTTTCCACGCGAATATGTTGGCGTTTTCCCTTAGGAATTTGACGAGCACTTCTTCCTATTTGGGGTCTAGCTCGGCCCCGATGATGGCCGTCTTCTTCGGGTCGTCCAGGTCCAGCGAGATCCTCTTCAGCTCCGTCTCCTTGCTTGGCGCGATGGCTTCTCTTGCGGGCCTCTTGGCGGGGATCTCCAGAGAGTCCTTGTCCACCTCCTACGATGCAGCTAGTACTTGCGTCATGCGCTTTGACATGTCCAGGGCAGCTGCCGCGTTGAGGGTCTCCTGTTCGCATGTGTAAGCGACTCGGATGTCCCCCAAGACGGTGATTACGCCCTTGGGTCCTGGCATCTTGACCTGCAAGTAGACGTAGTGAGGGATCACCATGAACTTGGCGAGCGCCGGCCTCCCGAGGATGGCGTGATATGCAGTCTCAAAGTTCGCCACCGTGAACTGCATATGCTCGGTTCGGTAGTTGTTCCGGTCTCCGAAAGTAACGGGCAATGTGATGTGCCCGAGTGGTTCTGCCCCCTCTCCCGGTATCAGATTGTAGAACGAGGATTGGGGGGGACGCAGGTCGAGAGTGGTCAGGCCGAGCTCCTTCAATGTGTTAGCAAAGAGGATGTTCAGGCCACTGCCACCATCGACTAGCACCTTGGTGAGCTGAATGTTGCGGATCGTCGGAGCTACTACCAAGGCGTGGGATCCGGGCTTCGGTATGAAGCTCGGGTGATCTTCCCGGGTGAAGGTGATCGGAACTTCCGACCACTTGAGGTACTCAGGTACCGATGGCTCCCTTGCGTGCATGGCTTGGCGGTGGGTGAGCTTTTGCTGACGCTTCGTCTCGAATCCTTCCGGCCCGCCGTAGATCATGCGGACGACTCGGTCGGCCTCCTGAAACTCGTCGCCGGGCTCGTCGGTCCGCGTGTCCTCTCTCGGGGAACCATCGTTCCTCTTTCTGTAGGGAGGGCCTCTGTTGCCCCCAGTGAAGGCTCGCTTGAGCCCGTAGCACTCTCGTGCCGAGTGCTTGTGCTTGTGGTATGGGCATTGCTCATCGAGCATGCGCTGGAAATCCTCTGGAGTTACCCGGCCTCTGGGCTGGTCCAGAGTGGCGACCATATCGCCCTCGCTTTTCTTCTTGCGAGGGTGACTGTCGCTGCGACGATGGTCGTCGTGTCAATCTTCGTCCTCGCGGCGGTCGCGCTTGTGGGTCGTCTTGTTCTCCTCCTCCTAGCTGAGTTGTTCCTTCTCCGCAATCTCTGCGTCCGCCCACATGCTAGCGACCCGGAACATGTCATTGACAGTCGCGGGTGGCTTCTGAGTCCATTTGTGGATCAGTCTTCCGTCGGAGATGCCGTTCTGGAAGGCGGTCATCACCTCCTGATCCGTCACGTCCGTGATGGAGTTGTGCTTCTCCGAGAACCTGCGCACGAAGTCATGCAGGGTCTCGTTCTTGCGCTATCGTATTTGGCCGAGGAGCCGCTTGCTCCCGGGCCTCTCCCAGGTTCCGAGATAGTTACCGATGAAGAGTATGGTAAGCTGGTCCCAGTTGTTGATGGCGTCCTGCGGGAGTCCTGCCAGCCAGTTGCGGCAGTCTTTGGTGAGCATGATGGGAAGGTAGTTCGCCATCACGTCCTCGTCGCCGCCAGCCGCTTGTACGGCGGTGTAGTAGATCTGAAGCCATTGGGATGGATCAGACTTCCCATCGTACTTGTCGATGTCCGACAGCTTGAAGCCTCTGGGCCATGTTACGCTCCTCAAGCGCTCGGTGAACGACTGGAATCCGCCGATCCGACCTCTGGGGCGGGAACCACTCGGATCCGAGCCGTCTGTTGTCCTTGGGGGACTGTGCTCCCTCCTGCGATCCCGATCCCTGGGTGGGGAACGGGTCCTCCGATAGGTCCGAGTCCTGGGTGGAGTTCGGTCTCGTCGGTAGGTTCTGCTGCGCGGTGGAGTTTGCTCCCTTGGCGGGGTCGGCCGCCTTTGTGGGGGAGCCGCTCGTCCTCGCGGCGGAGTACGACCGCCGTCGTTGCCGCGCCTTGGGCAACCGAAGGAATCAGAGTAGTCAGTATACTCTGACTCCGTCGAGTAGCCGCTCCTGTTGGAGTTACGACGGGGATTCCCATGATCCCGATCGTATTCTTCACGACGTCGGATCTCCTCGCGATGACGTTCCTCAGTGCTGCTGCGGATGACGTCCCTCGCATCTCGATCTCTGTTGATCGTGGTGCGAAGATCTTCATCATGGTCCGATCCGCCGCTGGTCCGGCGTCGCGACGGCCCGGGCTCAGAAGCGGCCGTGCGTGATCTGCTCTGCATCTGGTGGACCTGGACGAAGGCGGCCTGCTGGAAAGCCCTTACCTTTTCCAGGCCTAGAGTGCTGGGTGGTAGCCGACTGATTTCCTCGTCGATGGTGACGAGGTTCTGGACCGGCGTCTCGTAGACGTCGAATCCGTTGTACTCAAACATGCCGTCGCGCATCAGGTTCCGACTGCTTCTCCTGTCTCGTCGATCCCGATGACGACGGTGATCCTCCGAGGGTGGTTCTCGAAGTTGAGCGGTGCCAAACCCTGATGCGTTGGCCCCGTGCGGTCGGGCAGCTCTACGAGTCGCCCGATTGGCATTGCGTCCTCGGCGCTGGTCCCTGGCTTCAGTCGTCTCTTCGGCCGGGGTGATCTCGTCCTCCGACACGGGGTTAGGTGGCGTCGCTGGTGCCACCATGTAGCAGTATGACCCGGCTCCTTCTTGCGCGAGGTAATCTTCCTCGGACTCGGAGGGGTCGGTTGTGGGCGTGTCACGCTCCAAGCTACTCGGAGTTAATCCTCCGGGTGATCCTAGCAGTTCCGGTTCCGTAGAGGAGTCGGACGCGGTGTAACCCTCATGTAGGTCGTCCAGGATTGAGGGTCCCTGTGGGTTTGACTCGTAGGAGTCGCTCTCAGAGGGGGAACCACCCGCCTGGACGATGTCCTTCATCTTCTGTTTCTGGGTAAGCGCGCGGAAGCCGGGGGTCTAGATGGTGATGACCTCAGGGCTCGGGACGCGCGTCGGTTGAGCGTTTACGCTCTGAGATGACTCGGCGACGCGACTCTCAGGAGTCGGATCGGAACCGAGTGGCTGTTGGTCTGCTCCCGACTGGTTGGGCCTCACGTTTTGCGACGGACTCAGCGGGGTAGAAACGGCGCGATCAGATGCGATCGGACCGGATTGGGCCGTGATGGCCGAAGTCGGCGCCAGAGAGGAAACCTCCATGGTGGTTGCAGTTCCTGCCGCTTGGGTATCCAAGACGGCGGCGGTGATGTTCCCGAACTGGATCTCGAATCCGTCGACGTTTGGGAGGTTGCAGCTATGCAAGATCTTGACGCGATCCATCAGGCTCACCAAATTGATCTCGGCGATATCCCCTACCTGGCGCGCCACTTGTCGGTGATATGATCTCCGGCAGTCTTCCACGGGGTAGCCCACGGAAGTGATTTGTATGTAGGGAAGATCGCAAAGATTGGAAGCAAGATGGTTAGGGTGGATAGACACAAGGATTTAGACACGTTCGGGCCGTCGACTCGACGTAATACCCTACGTCCTGTTTTGGGGTGTTGTATTGCATGGATTTCACGATGAGATGAGATGTGTTGTGGTCTGATCTTTTGGAGGGGGTCCCTGCCCGCCTTATATATCGGGGGGCAGGGTTACAAGTGGGTTTGTAGCCGATCCTATCTCTACGGATCCTTTCCTTCTTTACAAAAACTCCTATTCTAACTAGAACTTCTCCTTCCAGATCCTTCCTACATGCGCCGACTTGTCCTGCACGTCATCAGGTCCAGAACGGTGGGTCGGGCCGCCCCCTATTGGTGGGCTGCCAGGCTTGCTCGTGAGGTACCCGGGTACTATATCCCCCACACATCCAAAGGAGAGAAGAGTAGCTTAGTGGGTTTTTGCTCTCATCTTTAGAGTTAGAGTAGGGAGAGAGTGGGTGAGTTGCTCGGGTGACAGCCGAGCTTCGTAGAGAGATTCCGAGATTTCTCTCTCGGTCTCGTCTCAACATTTTCGCCCCAGAGGAATATATTCAAGAGTTATCTTCAGTAAGTCCTCGGTCTCTTGCCTTTAGTACCTCGCTAGTTTACAACTTACTTTCAGCAAGTTATCATATTTATCTTGATATGCGGGTACCTGAGTCTGCGCGAGTGACAGCGACTCTTGTTTGGGGTTTCCTCTGTGGCCCTTCGCGTTGGGTGGAGGTCAGTGATTGAAAGCTTAGGCGTGGTGCCTGTGCTGGCTAGTCACCTCAGGTTGTGTTGCACCCCACGGAACTGCAGTGGTAGGCGGCAAGTGGTGACAGCCCTGTCCGTCCTTTGTACTCTACCACGTTCGGGTGTACTCATAACTGTAGTGCTGAGCCCGAAAGAACCCCTCTCTCATCCCGTTCTGAGTTCTTCCCATTCTAGCCATCGAAGCAGATCAGGTTAGGTATCGATAGTTTGTCTGGGGTAACGAGTAGCTAACTAAAGTCAAGCTCTCTACCCAGTTATCCTTTTGCTCCTTGGTGGGTCCTGTTAGAAAAGTTCTAGGCTAGTCGCGTCTATCATTCCTTGGATTCGATATCCAGGTTCTTACTCCCCTGGTGAAAGGCTACATCGGACTCCGTGCGCTTGCGGATTTTAGTTAGGCTAAGGAGTGCCAACAAGCTTTTCTGGCGCCGTTGCCGGGGAACGGTAGCAACACTAGTGTATGATCTTTTTAGCCGTACACCTTTACTCCCATAACCATCTACCACATGGAGTTTTCTCCTAGTTACCCGACTGTTGGCACTCCTTAGCCTAACTAAATCCGCAAGCGCACGGAATCCGATGTAGCCTTTCACCAGGGGAGTAAAAACCTGGATGTCAAATCCAAGGAACGGTAGATGCGACTAGTCTAGAACTTTCCTAACCGGACCCACCAGGGGAGGAAAGGGTAAAGGGTGTAGAGAGCTTAACCTTAGTTAGCCACTCGTTACCCCAGACAACCTATCTTAATCTAACATGATCCGCTTCGACGGCTAGAACGGGAAGAACTCAGAACGGGATGAGAGAGGGGTTCTTCCGGGCTCAGCACTACTGTTATGAGTACACCCGAACGTGGTGGAGTACAAAGGACGGACAGGGCTGTCACCACCTGCCGCCTACCACTGCAGTTCCGTGGGGTGCAACACAACCTGAGGTGACTAGCCAGCACAGGCACCATGCCTAAGCTTTCAGCCACTGACCTCCACCCAACGCGAAGGGCTATAGAGGAAACCCCAAACAAGAGTCGCTGTCACTCGCGCAGACTCGGGTACCCGCAGATCATAGATAGCCAAGATAAATTGCTGAAAGTGAAGAGTAAACTA
>WEIB01000747.1:0-27265 GCA_015476505.1 Urochloa ruziziensis
TTGCATTTCCCATCAGAGAAAATGGGAAAAGTTTCCATCGTATAGTGTCTTGGTTTACGCCGGGTATAATCAGAAGAGAGCAATTCTCCTCGAAAACCTGCAAGTGAGCATAGGGACTTTCGTCCTTCGTTCCACCGAAAGACTGTGCACGAACCATGGCAACGAGACTGGGACGGATCTCGAAGCCATGAGGTGGTATGGGGTGGCAAGATGAAGGCGGTTCCAAATACTCGCTAGATAGAACCGTCGGGTAACTAGGAGAAAACTCCATGTGGTAAATGGTTATGGGGGTAAAAGTGTACGGCTAAAAAGATCCTACACTAGTATTGCTACCGTTCCCCGGCAACGGCGCCAGAAAAGCTTGTTGGCACTCCTTAGCCTAACTAAAATCCGCAAGCGCACGGAGCCCGATGTAGCCTTTCACCAGGGGAGTAAGAACCTAGATATCGAATCCAAAGAACGGTAGACGCGACTAGCCTAGAACTTTTCTAACCGGATCCACCAAGGAGAAAAAGGATAAATGGGTAGAGAGCTTGACCTTAGTTAGCTACTCGTTACCCCAGAAAAACTATCGATACCTAACCTGATCTGCTTCAACGGCTAGAACGGGAAGAACTCAGAACGGGGTGAGAGAGGGGTTCTTCCGGGCTCAGCACTACTGTTATGAGTACACCCGAACGTGGTGGAGTACAAAGGACGAACAGGGCTGTCACCACCTGCCGCCTAAGCTTTCAGTCACTGACCTCCACCCAACGCGAAGGGCTATAGAGGAAACCCCAAACAAGAGTCGCTGTCACTCGCGCAGACTCAGGTACCCGCAGATCTAAGATAAATATGATAACTTGCTGAAAGTAAGTTGTAAACTAGCGAAGTACTAAAGGCAAGAGACCGAGGACTTACTGAAGATAACTCTTGAATATATTCCTCGGGGGCGGAAATGTCGAGACGAGACCGAGAGAGAAATCCCGGACTCTCTCTACAAAGCTCGGCTGTCACCCGAGCAACTCACCCACTCTCTCCCTACTCTACTCTAAAGATGAGAGCACAAACTCACTAAGCTACTCTTCTCTCCTTTGGATGATTTGATGGATGCTTTCTCAAGGTGAAGGAGGGTCCCTTTTATAGCTTCCAGGGGCGGTTGCAGGCGTCAAGTGTAAGCTAACACTCTGCTTAACTGCCACGCGAAGGGGGACAGGTGGCGGCCTCTGGGGGAGGCCGGCCGGCCTAGGCCAGGCCGATCGGCCTGGCCTTGCTGCCCCGTGGCACCGCCTTCTTCAGGGACGCTCTGGATTGCACCCTGAGGTTGGTAACGGTTGCGTTGGATTGAAGCTGTCCAAGAATCCCATGTTGGTGGGCCCTTCAATCCATGCAAATGTAGCTTAGGCCTTTCGGGTCCTTTGGATCAAACCGACGTTGATCTCACGTTTCATGATCATCTGACTTGTGTTTGTGATCATCTGTATCAAGGACGTGGCAAATGGCCACAGAAGGGGGCCGGCCGGCCTGGCCAGGCCGGCCGGGCTTTGTGTCAGTTATGGCTCAGCTTTTGCTTGCTTGCTCCTGCACTCACAAATTATACAAAACTTGTGGAACTCATTAGAAATAATCAATTTTACTTTGTTATGAGCAAGATGAGCCTGAAATGTGACGGAATGTTGGTGGTGAAACCGTATCGTAATGACCACCAACAAGGCATCGGAGTCAAGAGTGACTTTGGAGTCGGTCTTGATGCTTTTCCGAAGAATGTCATACTTAGCTTCACGGTCTTTGTACTTGACCTCAAGGCTTGAATGCCTTTGTTGAAGCTCACTATGAACATTCTTTAGATTAGCTAGAGAGTCATTTGCCTTGGTCATTTCCTTAGACATCCTCTCATTTGAGTCCTTAGCCAATGACAAGTCAACGACCAATTTCTCCACCTTAACCTTCTCCTCATCTAAAGCTTTCTCAAGAGCAAGGTTTCTCTCCTTTTCAAGGATGAGCAAGACTTCTTGCCTATCGAGAGTAGCTTCTCTCTTATCCAATTTCTCCATAAGCTTTTTAATATGCTTAGCACCTTTCTTGCCAAAAGCATTTACTAAGTTTTTATCATGTTTAGCTTCTTCATCTTCTAGATTTTCTATGTCACTAGGTGTTGAGGGAGTAGATGATGGAGGAGTGGGATCGATTAGTACCTTAGTCCCTTGTGCCATGAGACACATGGGAGCTTCATCATCATCATCACTATCAAGGTTCTTGAAGAGTCTTGGTGTTGGTGAAGAATCATGAATGGCAAGAGTTGCCACACCTTCCTTGTCGGAGTCATCACTAGAATCCCAACCTTCACCAACATGAGCATGTCCATTCTTCTTCTTGTAATCATTGCTCTTCTCCTTGTACTTCTTGTCATAGGACTTGTCCTTTGACCTCTTGTCTTCCTTACCTTCCTTCTTGTGAGGGCAATCCGCAATGTAATGCCCTCTCTCACCACACATAGCATCTTCGTTGTGAGACCGGCTTCTTAACACCTTTTCGCTTGATGAAGTTCTTGTATTCTCTCACCATCATAGCGGTTTCTTCATCGGTGGTTGCTTCATCACTAGAGTCTTCCTTCTTGCGAGACTTGGAAGGCTTTGAAGATTTGTCCTTGATTTCACTCTTCTTGCTAGGCTCGGCCTTGAATGCAATGGCCTTAACTTCTTGAGGCTCACTAGTCTTGACCTTGACTTTCTCCACTCTATGTGACTCATGATATTGCAACTTGTTGTATAGGTCAATGGAAGTCATGACCTTGAACTTCCTCTTGTCTCTAATCATGGTAGCAAGATGTGGGTCTCTTGGGGCATATGCTCTAAGCATCTTCTCTGTGACCTTGTGCTATCCCAATCATCACTACCAAGAAGTCTAATTGCGGAAACAAGAAGCTTCAATCGATTATACATGGCTTCCAAGTCTTCATCATCTTTCATTGTGAAAGCCTCGAGTTCTCCTTGAAGTGCATCCATCTTTCCTTCCTTGATAATCTCATCACCTTCATGTGACCTTCTAAGCTCATCCCAAATTTCTTTGACTACCTCAATTCCCCTAACCTTGTTGTACTCATATGTACTCAAGCAACTCCTAAGAATGATGACGGCTTGAGCATTGCGGTAGTTGTCATGTTCTTGTTCTCTTGTAAGGGGTGGCTTGGCTTTCTTGTCGATGCCCACACATGTCACGGTCCAAAGATGTGGATGAAGACCATACAAGTACATCTTCATGTCATCCTTCCATCGAGAATAATCATTTCCATCAAAGTGTGGAAACTTGCCCAATTGAACCGATGAAAATGAAATTGCATCCGGATCTTTCTTGGACGAGGATGAGGAAGTATCATCATACTTGTGAGGAACATTGTGAAAGCTTGCAAGAACTTCCTTTTTTTCATCTTCTCTTTCACAATCTTGAGAGCTCTTCTTTCAACTTTTTCATCAAACTTCTTCTTGAGCTTCTTTTTTCTCTTCTTGTTCTTCTCGACCTCATCCAAGGTCTCTTCAACATCACTCACATCAAAATCATCGTCGCTTGACACGATCACTTCATGAGTGTCTTCCTTGTTTGAACCGCCAACACCGGAACCATCCCCGGAAGGAGCCATAGTGTTTTCTCTTAGGTGATTAAACCTTAATCAAGAGAACGTGCTCTAATACCAATTGAAAGGACCAACACTAGACCTAGAGGGGGGTGAATAGGGCCTGTTAAAAATCCTGAAAAATTCTTCACGAAATTGTCAGATGGTCGGATGATCCGACGCAGTCTCGGATCTTCCGGCTTCCGAAAGATCCAACACTGTGTAGGATCTTCCGACACAGAGAGGAAACTAACTTCGAGATTCAAAAACTAACAAGCTATTCAAGATTCTATTTGAATACAAAGCTGCTAGATGAAGTAACTGAACACCTAAGTATGATCTCTAAGGTCGAACAACACCTAGCACATGGATCGGACACAAATAAGGTGAAGAACAACAAGAACAATAGCAAGAACAATGAGACACGAGATTTGTTCCCAAGGTTCACTCCACAAAGGAGCTACGTCCTCGTTGAGGGGTTCACAAAGAACCGGGTTGTCACTAACCCCTTGCCTCCCTCAATCAACCACAAAGGAAGATCGAGTCACTTATTATTGCTCTCACAAAGAGAGGGGAAATACAAACTTTCCGGTGCTCAAACCACAAAGGAATGGGAGCTACCGGCGATGCCTAACCGTCTAGGAGCAAAGCTCCAAGAGTAACAAACGAGGATGACGAATCAAGCTTACTTCAAGTGCTTCTTGAGATGAACGAATCAAAGCTCACAAGTGCTCAAAGCT
Organism: Urochloa ruziziensis; assembly: GCA_015476505.1. Lineage (NCBI taxonomy): Eukaryota > Viridiplantae > Streptophyta > Magnoliopsida > Poales > Poaceae > Urochloa > Urochloa ruziziensis. The sequence continues at coordinate 4,330 of WEIB01000747.1, forward strand.
CTCACATTCAATCTTTTCCTCTCACTCAAACCCTAGGTGAATCAAGGCAAGAATCAAGCTTTTGGGTGGAGTAGAGGAGTGCAATCAATGCTCTTGGAGTGTGTTTGGTCGTTGGAGGCAGCAGCGTTGAATGAGGAGGGTGAGGGGGTATAAATACCCAACCCCCAAAAACTAGTCGGTATGTGTTCTGCGAAGGGGTACCGGATCTTCCGGCGTAGGGCCGGATCTTCCGAGATTTGAATTTCATAAGGCTAAAACACTGAAATATGGCTAAGTCATGAAAGTTCAGACACAAGGTCCGGATGATCCGGTAGAAGTTCCGATGTAAGTTCCAACACAAGATCCGGATCATCCGATGGAAAAATATTAGAGACAGAGCCGACCGGAACTTTGGGTCGGATCTTCCGGTGGAAGTTCTGACGCCTGAGGGAGAGACGCAGAAACATGAAATTTGGCTAAGTGTTGGAAGTTCCGAAGCAAGGGTCGGATCTTCCGACGGAAAATTAATTTCAGACAGAGCTGCCCGGAACTTTGGGTCGGATCTTCCGGCCTAAGTTCCGGCGCCTGAAGAGAAGACACAAAATCTGTCTAAGTGTTGAAAGATTCGGTGTAAGGGTCGGATCTTCCGGCGGAAAATTAATTCCAGACAGAGCCGCCCGGAACTTTGGGTCGGATCTTCCAGCCTAAGTTCCGACGCACAGAAAACTTGTGAATGGAGGGTTTTTGTGTGTTTGTGTCTCTCGTGTGTACATGTCATCTCAAGTATAAGCACTTTAACAACCTAAACTCATCAAGCACGTCCCCCTTGATAGTACGGTGATCCTATACTCAAATTCGAATTATATAATAAATTTAAATCGTCCGATAGACTTCGTCACCATACGAATAAGAATTGGGGACCTTCCTTTCACCTTTCTTTTCTTTTCTTTGATTTATTCCTGCACAACTCATGCAAAGCATTATATCCAAATTTACATTGTCATTAATTACCAAAACTAGATTAAGTGCCTAGATGCACTTTCAGTGGCACCTTTGTTGGATGTGGTGATGGCACCTTTGATGCTTCTGGTGATGGCACCTTTGATGGTTCTGGTAATGGCACCTTTGATGCATGTGGTGATGGCACCTTTGATGGTTCTGGTGATGGCACCTTTGATGCTTGCTCGATCTCAATGTTAGCTTCTGATCGGGCATGAATTACCTCGTCTTCTGGCACAGGCGATAGCGCTCCATGCTCAATGTTGCCTCTGCTCGGGGTTGAAGTTCTAGGCTCAGACCTTTCAAAATGATATCCCGTCGATGCCACATAATGTATTGATTGATCGCATCTCCAAGAACCTCAATCCCTTCATCCGTGGGGATGTCCAACTCACAAGTATTGTCCATCACCTTAACAATTTGTACCCAGGCGTACTCTAGAGCAGGTGAGTTAGGAAACACGACACTCATTAACACCCTGCCAGTTGCGACTTCTCGAAACTTATTTTGTTTCCTTCGATAAGGCACCACTGGCATGCAAGGTGTACCCACTTGTATATCATCAACGGGATACCTTTGTTGTGGAGTAGACCCGACACTGTTCGGAGTCGGATTTGGCACCACCAACACGTCCTGGATAGCTTGAGTTGGATTTGGCACTAATAAGGCTCCCTGCTGGCTGGCAACTAATTGAGATAATTCTTCCTTTCCGATTGCCCTAATCTTTACTTCAAGGGATTTCTTGTAACGGTCACGCTTCCTATAGCCGGGGGCATCGGCAATGAAACACCTTGAACATGTCCAGAATGCTCCGGGGTGCCAATCGCTGAGGTTAGTTGATCATTCTCCCTTTCAGGCCTGAAAGTACCCCTTTTTTGCGACTCAACAACCTGCTCTATCCTTTCAAAAATTTCTGCAGTGGTCGGGTTCTCGAATGCAATATTCCCCCTATAAGTCTTGGTCGTCGAGCTAGCACGCTCATCAACGCCTTCAAACGGATCTGGTAAACCAGCTTTAATTCGTTCTTCTTCCGCTTTTCTCTAGTGAAGCATCATGCCATCGTAGCCACCCGCACCCAGGCAATGGGGATTCTCAGCAGCCTTTTGAGCCTTCTCAGTCATCTTTTTACTCAAAGCCCTTGCCTCCGGCTTATTCATCTTGGCTTTGAACTCTTCCCACATCTTTTTAGGAATCTTCCCGTATTTGGTTCTAGGACTGGTCCCTATCTGGACACAATTTTTATGGAGTTTATGTTGGAAGTTTCCGAAAGCTGTCCCTAGGGTGAGCAGTGCAAATTTCTTTCCGTCGTCCATCGGTTTACCTTCAGGGAACTTGAAACACTCTTGCACTCTAGTCCACATAGCTTCCTTCACCAATGAAGGCACCTTTTTCAAATTATTGGTGGTGATCCAGGTTTGTAGATGGTCCCTGGCAATAGCTCCACATACATTCCGAAATCTTGACCATATCCTATCTGGTGCTATGGGCTTGCCTATAGGGCTGACCTCAAGAACTACAAGACACTCTTTAGGGATCTGAGTCTCCTTTCGCTGCCCGCGTTTACGTATCGGCTTACTAGTACCACTTGTAGTAGATGAAGGTTGAGGGGCGGATAGAGCTATCTCTTGTTCGGTGGTAGTACGTCTACGTTTCCGCTGCATGGGCTGTTGGTTATCGTTCTGTACAGAAGACAATAGTTTCATTAAATTTCAATTCTTGATATGAACAGTTAATGATGCATATAACTAAAACCTTATCAAATAAGTCGTACATGTATGTTCGGATTGTATTCAGGGTCATCTTCTTCGAGTGTTCGATGAGGCCTCAGTAGCCTTTTGTCAACTCCATCATTTCTGTCATCTCCGTCTTCTTCATCATCTTCGTCATCTTCGTCATCGTCTTCCTCCGACGAGGGCGGGACGGGCTGTTTATACCACGGGAGTGGTTGGTCGGCTTGGAAACCCTAACAACATAAAAATAAAACTAGTTTAGACATAAAAGGGAAGAAAAGGAGGCTTGGTCAAATAAGTCAACACAAGGGTTGACCAAAACCAACTATGTTGAAACGAGCTCAGATATTTGTAACTCCATGAAATGGATCAAATTTGAGACAAAGAATTTCAAATTTCAGTTTAAAAGTTAAATTTTCAGCATTATTTAGGAAGGGTCAAATATGATTAACCATGTTGAAAGGGTCACATGTTGGAATTCTTCTTAAACACTTGACATTGGTCCAACATGAAAACATATCTCTGAATGATGAATTTTCACTTGGACATGTTGTTGAAGTTATAAATCAGGTTTAAGTACCTAATTTGGAGCCAAACTATTGAATCTAGAGTTGTTCCTACAAAGACTTAGAAAATTTTCTTAAGTCTGAAAACCATAATAAAGTATATGTTCAGAGATAGTTTTCTACAATTTTTACTATGAAGTATAAACTTATTTATGCAAAATGGAATCTTGGGTACTTGGACATGCAGGTGGCCAAATATTATTCAAAACAAACTTTGGTTGGTATTTATTTGGGGCATCAACTTTTGGATGGATTGCACTAAAATAAAAGAGTCACTCACAGAGGCAGCAGACGTGGGAGGCGTGCTCGGGGGCAGCGGCCTGAGTGGCCGGCGCGGTCGAGGCTGCGGCGTGAGGGACCGGTGCGGTCGAGGCAATGTCGTGAGGGGCCGGCGCGGTCGAGGCAACGGCCTGTTGCGGGGCCGGCGGTCGAGGCAGCGTCTTGTTGCGGGCCTGGCGCGGTCGAGGCAACCATTGTCTGGTCGAGGCAGACGCGCGAAGTAGCTAGGTCAATGAAGGTGCACGGGGCCACCTGGACGCCGGCGGCAGAGACGAAGGGCCCGGCCGGAACTGGCGGGGCCAACGGCAGCGGAGAAGAGGCATGCGCGGTTATGGCGGCGAGGAGGGAGCGGCGGCGTCGGCGGCGGCGGCGAGGAGGGGGCGGCGGTGGCAGGAAATTTTGGCAGCCTGACGGCGTCTTTTCGATTAGCGCCAGGGACTTAGAAAATTTTGAGGGGTAGCCCGCGCCTATATAATTTGGAGTATCTGTGCTGGCGGGGTGCCTAAGCGCCCGCCAGCATAGATCAGTGCTGACGGGGAGCCTAAGTGCCCGCCAGCATAGATCTGTCCTGGCGGGGTGCCTAAGGGCCCGCCAGCATAGATCTGTGCTGGCGGGGCTCCTAAGGGCCCACTGGTATAGATCTGTGTAGAGGAGATAAGGTAAAGGAGCAGGTCACCATGTTTATAAAAAAAGGGTTTATATAGCCACTAATAAAAATACAACATAAAAGCTTTATATAACCACTCATAAAAAATTATAAATATCGTAGAATGTAATTTATAGTCTTGCAACATAAAAATATAATTCATAATCTTACAACAAGCTATCCTTTAACAAATTTTCCTTGAGAGTTGTTGCGCGCCCAGGGTTTCTCGGATTTGTCTATGCTTCCTTCTACCTTTTTAATCCTTTTTCTAGGTCTTTGAACACTTCTAATTCTTCGTACTGATTGTATTCCTTAATGTCCTCTACACCATCAACTCCTAGAATCCTCTGTTTCCCAGAGATAACATTGTGTTTCGTTGCATTTGCGGGGTCGGATATATAAAATACTTGTGCGACACAATCAGCGAGTACCCAAGGGTCATCTTTATATCCGACATTTCCTAGATCAACAAGTGTTAACCGATAGTTGTCCACAGCAACGCCCTTCGGGTGTTTGACCCATTGGCATCGAAAGATAGGGATCCAAATATCCATTGCATAGTCAAGTTTTCATATTTCCTCTATGAAACCATAGCACGTTACAGTTTGCCCGGATGTGTCAATAGCCTCAATGCGAACACCACTATTTTGGTACGCCACCCTCTTGTTGTCCTTTTCGATGGTATAAAATATGTACCCATTTATTTCATATGCTTGCCATGATGTGACATTGTTCGATGGTCCAGAAGACAACCTTGTCAATATTACTTCATTTGTTGAATTGCCTTGGAATTGGTGCTCGTGGTCCCTAAACCATGAGAAGAAACGACGCTTGTGCTCTTTGGTGATCCAATCCTGCGTACGACCATTATTTTCGGACCCAATCTCATTTAAGTGTTGCTGGATATAGTGCACCACTAATGTAAGTTGTTGTAGAACACTGGAATGAGCTTTCTCCAACTCTTGGTTGTCACTATCGATGAATCTTTTCTTTCCAATGGTTCCCCTCCCGGACAACCTCCCCTCATGTGGAGATACCGGTAAACCAACAGCTCTCCTATCTTTAATGTAATCTATGCAACAATCAATACTCTCTTCTGTATGATAGCTCTCCATCATGGAACCCTCTGGAAACGCACTATTTCTCATACATCCATTGAGAGTTGACATGAACTATTCATACTTCCACATCTTATGGAAGTACATAGGCCCTAGTTCAGCTATCTGGTTGGCCACGTGGATCATGAGATGCTTCATGATATCAAAAAAGGATGGAGGGAAGCACATCTCAAGTTGGGCTTGAGTTTCGGCCACAAATAACTGCAGTCTAGCCAGTTCTACGCAATCGATCACTTTCTTTGAAATAGTGTTAAAGAATTAGCACATCCGCATGATAACCATCTTGATGAATAGTGGTTTGATAGACCGAATTGCAATTGCAAGGAAAACTGTGAGCATAACATGACAATCATGGGAGTTATAGCCAGAAATTGTGAGGTCATTCATTGAGACTAGTGACCTAATGTTTGATGAGAAACCATTTGGCACTTTCAACCCGCGCAAGCACTGACACATAGCTGTTTTCTCTACTTGTGTTAGGTTGTAGCTAGCTGGGGGAAGATATTGTTTTCCATTACCTTGTGGTACGGGGTGCAGATCTATTCTGATTCCGAGTGCAACCAAATCCTTGCGTGATTTCAATCCATCCTTTACCTTCCCTGTTATCCCCAACAAACCGATAGTACTATCAAACACATACAACGCATGTTGTCTTTCCTTTTTTTGTCCAAGTAGGGAAATAGGGCGGGATAATCATTGATGGTAACGAAAATAATTGCCCTTAGTGTGAAGTGCTCCTGTCGATACTCATCCCACATCCTAACCCCCTCAGTCCATAATTTCTGCATATCTTCAAGTAAAGGCTCCAAAAAAACATCAATGTCGATGACTGGTTGCTTCGGGCCTGATATAAGAATGGTTAGCAGAAGGTACTTCGCTTGTGACATAGTCATGGTGGAAGGTTGAATATGGTAAGAAACACTGGCCATGTGCTGTGCGTGGCGCTTCTTTCACCAAATGGATTCATCCCGTTGGTGCTCAACGCGAACCGTATATTTCTTTTTTCTTGTCCAAAGAGTTCATGACTGGCATCGAAAGTCTTCCACTGGCGAGCATCAGATGGGTGTCGAAGCTTTCCATCATTCTTTAACGTACAATCATCATGCCATGTCATTAGTTTAGCGGTGTTCGGATTGGAGAACAAACGCTTCAGGCGGTCGACCACTGGAAGGTACCATGTCAACAAGGCAGGAATTTTGCGTTGGCCTGCTTCTATACCGATACAAGTATCATCCTCTGCATGAGAACCTAAACTCGTCTTTGCTTCCCTCTTCCTCTTGTTCCCGGCTGTTGGACCGACTCCGTCCTCACTTAAATTGGCACTAGTTTTGTAACGACTAGCTCACAAGTCGGGCACTTAGTCAATGCCGCATAGTCACCACGGTATAGTATGCAGTGGTTTGGACACGCGTGTATTCTTTGCACATGCATTTTCAGTGGACTGATAAGCTTCTTTGCTTCATATGTGTTTTTGGGAACATAGTTCGGCCTCGGAAGCAGTTGACCAAGAAGAATAAGTAGATCATTGAAACTATTATCTGACCAGCCGAACTTAGCCTTAAGGATAAGAAGATGAAGTACGAAACGTAGGACTGTCCACTCCTTCCCAGAACCCTCATACATATGGTCCTTAGCAGCCTTCTTCAGTGTCTCAAGTGTTCTAATCCTTTAGCACTGCCTAGCAACACTTCCGGTTCAATATGACACAACATTTCCTCCATATCATGATCATGCTCCTCATCATTGACATCTGTGTGCTCACCATCATGCATCATACCATCATCACCAGGACCCTCATCGTCATTTTCATCAGCAACATGCACTTCATCATTATTAACATGATTGTCGACGCATATGTTGGTGGTTAATTGTGCCTCACCATGGTGTTTCCAAACCTTGTAATCATCCATAAAACCCCGCTTGATCAAATGTGTCTTGATTACATTAGTGTCCTCCCATACAATATTGGTCTGGCAATCAAAGCAAGGACAACGGATTTGCTTCGTCCTCTCACTCTGAGCGTGCTTTTTAGCGGTATCAACAAACAATGATACTCCCGACATGAAAGAATCGAAATGTCTCTTTGTGCCGTACATCCATGCCCTATCCATCTTAAGCTCCCTATGACAATTAATGTAATATGAAATAAATGCTAAATCAATAATTTAATTTATTTTTATGACAATTAATAGTATGCCATTTGTTTTCAAAAACAAGGTCCTAGATCTAGAACTCCTAGCTATAAATGAAAAAGCAAAATTTTTACTACTAAAATTAAGCTCTTCTCTCTCCTACTTTTTGTGATGTAGATCTAGAACTAGAATCTTTCCAATTATATAATGGTCAAACTAAAAAACATGTTCAAACTAGTAGCAAATATTTAACTCATGTCTACCTAATCATTCAAAAACGGATGGACACAAACTTCTAGCTTAAATGCCTCTAACATCATAGGTGATGCCTTCTTCAAATAAATGCAAATTAAGCTCTAAAAATGGATTAAACTTGAAAAAGAAGTTAGATATGGTACAAACTAGACACGAACGATTTGTAAACTATTTAATATTACATGAACAGTGCATTTACTTTTTCGTGATGAAACCTTCCTCTGAACCAGAACTAAATCACTGCATTTAAAAGTAGTCCAAGTGGTATATAAAATGTAAATAAATGGACATTATTGGAGATTAACCTTTTCAGTTTGGTAGTATAGCATTCTTTTCGTATATAGTTATGATTACTATATACGAAAAGTAAAGAGAAAGGAAGAGAACCCAGGAATTTAGAAAGGGGATGCCACTGCAGTTATTTTTGATTTGTTGGTGGCTCTATGATCCCTCTAAGCATCAGGGTTATCTGTGTCATCAACTGTGCAATGTTCTTAGGAAGTATTATGTATATATATATATATCACAGACTATATCATTCTCCTAATCATAAAGAGTACTGGAGCCATTTAGAGTCTGCAAGAATGTTTGAATTTCAATTTTGTACTGCAGAGTGAAAACGTAGGCAAATCAATTGAGTTTGAAGCTAGAAAGGGGATGTCAGGGGAACCTGCAACGAAAAGCTTCAAGATTTTGTTGATACACTTGTTTTGGTTGAATGGTTTTTCTTTTCTAAAATGATTTCATTTCAGGTGAGGTAGGTTTGAGGAATGCTGGAATAATAGAAGTTCACAAGAAAAGTGTCCAGTGTATGGATCTAAGCATCAATGAGTCTATCAGTAATAGGATGGTTGATACACTCCTTTTTGATTGATTGGCCAAGTGCACCGATGCTAGGATGCAAGGTGAGAACATCTTTCAGCAAGCTTCATCATGTGACTGCTTAACTACAGGGTCCTTTCTTGGTTCTTCCACAATATTCTTCTATTATTTAACACTATCTTTCTTCATAAATACGGGTGATCAAATTAAGCATATTCATGTGTCCTTCTGATTTCAATGCATTAATAATACTATTTAAACAATCACTAGCTATGTGTACCATACACATGTTTTGTATTTGTTTTTTTCAATACTTGATTTCTTTGTGCTCAGTCATCTCCATCTTTTGTGCATGGTCTGAGGACATAAGGAGCTGTTGTGCCTGATTGTGTCAGCTTCCAGCGTGAGGTGGAGATGCTGTGCAGACCACCTGCAGGAGATGACACCGAACTTGGCCTTTGGTGAGTTCACTAAAACTCGTCCTTGGCACTCCTTGTCTTATGTCCTCAGTGATGTCCATTATTTGCAGTTCTCATGTAGCAGTTGTTTGTTAACCTATTAATCAGGTGGAGGTGGAGCTATGAGTGTGCACAACCTGATACTCGTATGTATATTAATGACTGGTTTCTAATTTGTTACGCATGGTCTTTCTATCATTTAAATGTAGTACATACTATCATTGATTACATACTTACATTAGTGCAGTTGTTAGGTTTATTCTATGCAGAACTTGAAAAAAAATGACACAGGTACTAGGGATAAAATCCTTGCACCTATATTTTTTTGACTCGCTATATTAGAATATATAGTAAAAGATATAGTTTACAAGCTATATTCCTACATGATTTTCTTAACTAAAAGAAGTTTGGTTCACATTCTGTACCAACAGATTTAATGCCTCATGATGTAGAGGGGGGCGCCATCCTTCCCTTACCATAATCAACATAGCAAGCAAGAGCCTTTCGGTTCTTGGCATGAGAAGGAGATAGCAAAATTTGAAACTGCAGGTGATTAGAACCCTTTCATTTGCAGTCGCATGTTTTCAATCACAGTAATTATTGTTAGTGTATATTTGGTAGTTGTAGATATACTCTATCGTAGACTACCATATATATCCGTGTACCCTATCGTAGACTACCATATATATCCGTATACCCTATCGTAGACTACCATATATATCCAGGGGAGCCTTGCCCCCCCCCCCCCCCCCCCCCCCAAGTCTTGTACTATCACATATACTGGCCGAGGCCTCAATGCAATACACATCCACCTTTATATGCATCTCTCTAATCTCCTACATGGTATCACAAGATTAGGGTTTGAGATCCTGACCTAACCTTCCGCTGCCTCTCGACTTCTTCCCTCCCTCCTGTGCGCCGCCGGCCGTCTCCCACGGCGTCCATCCAGAGTGCCCCCGTGATGGCCTTCTAGCGCGCCCCTGGGGAGGTCGCCCATGACCTTCGCCGGGGGCAGCTCGCCCCTGCGCGGTGGATCGATTTGAGTCCGCCGTCGTTTCGCGTCAGCAGAAGCAGATCAGGTCGTACCTCATCACCCGCCTTGGATAATCGTCGACGACAACTCCGTTCCACGCTGCCATGGTGGCAGCCGCGACTTCCCTGCGTTCTTCCCCGTGCTGCCATGAAGGCAATAGGGATCCACACGTGGGGTCTTTTGCCATCGCCGATGCGCTCCCAGGCGGCACATTCGCTCCTACTCAGGGCCACTCTCCGCCCGTCCTGGCGAGATCCGCCACCAGGTGGGAATCATTGGCTCTAGGCTGGATCTGTCGCTGCCTCTAGGGGTGAGCCCTCCACATCAGAGGGATCCATCACCGCTCCATGCGCAGGGCACCCCGTCTAGGCAGGACCACCACCACGGGTCAGGGCTCCCCTCAGGCGACGACATCTGGTTGTGCATCCTCCCTTGCACATCCGGTATTGGCAACACCGGTGCGTGCCCATCGTCCCCGACGCATTCCTGGGCCTGGCAAACCCGGGCATGCCTCGCCCGATGGCCTGACCGCATCGACTTTGGCATCGCTCCCTCTATGACTTCCTCGACTCGTCGCCATCTTCATCTATCTATACTATAAGGATCCAAGAGAATTAAAAACATTTCCTATCTGAAAAAACTCTCTGTACCCCTCACAGAGGACCCACCTGGCAGGCTCGACCAAAAGAGGACCAAAACCCACCTGTGTAAAATTGAGAGTTAGAAAATGATTCTGCCAAAAACGAAAAGTTTTTGGCACCCCGCCTAAACCTTACCCGCCCACGGCGTACCCACCTTTCTGAAACTTTCATGGCATCAGTTTCCTATTTTATTTATATTTTATTTTGTGTTTAATTCCTTCTGCATTTGTCACGCGACGGTCCGCCCATCAATCGCGCCCGCCTCGACGCCTCTCGTCTCCTTTCCTTCCTTGCATCACCGCCCCCATTACTTTCCTTCCTTGCACGCACAGTCTCCCTTCTATATCCATTCGTGCTCTCTGTTAGAATCTGATACCCCTCGTTATGCGTAGCAACCCTCGGATCTTGAAAGGATATTGCGAGTACGACACGAGCTTGCACAGTATCAAGAACGAAGTAGACGAATCTCGTAGAAAACCCTAGTTGACGACGTTGAAGCAACCACAACAAGAGAATAGGATTTGGTGAAGCCGACCGCAAATTCTTTAAGCACAACTCCGAAAGAGTACAAGTGATTGCCGCTCCCTCACAACTCTACTTGACCCTCTAGGACCCTCGGATTCTTGCCTCATACAAGAATCTGGTGCTTATAGAACTATCTAGCCTATTCCTCTTGAGCACTCCTAATTGCTTCTCACAAGCCTTGGATGAGACCTTGGTGTTTGCCCTTGGCTTGATTGATTTGATAGAGCCTCTACCCCTTGTTTATATAGTCCCCTCCAAAGCCCCATACATGCAAGTAGGAGTCCTACTCCTAGTAGGATTCATCGCTCAAGTCCTAGTAGAACTAGAAGTCCTAAAGCACACCCCTATTGAGTGCTAATCCAAGTAGGATTTGAGTCACAATACAACACTCTCAATCCCGTCCCACACAGAATCGCAGAGGACGAAAATGTCCGGTGGCGGCGGTCCATGGTACCACGAGTCGACGAAGAGGAGTAGGATCCCGGCTTCGACAAACCCCATGGGAGGGCTCTCTGAGGATGTGGTGGCGGTGGCGGCGACACGGCAATGCGATGGACGACCTGCGAATCCGCCTCGCGTGCTGCGTCCTCATCGACCGGTGGAACCCTCGCCGGGATGGAAGCTTCGCGGAGAGCTTTTCCATTGCCGCCTTCACGCTCCCCATCGGCGTCCTCGCGTTCTTGATCTTGTCTCTTCAATGTAAGATTCGTTTTTCTCCCCAGCCTCCAGAACCAGTTCGTTGCTCGCAATGGGCTCCCTGAATTGTGTGTGCTCATGTGGCTATTGGCGTGCAGGTAATCAGGTAGTATGAGTCTATGAGAGCATGATCCATGAGTTCGACCCCTACTTCAACTTATGTGTCACTCAGGTATGAAGTATGATTGCTGATTCCAATCATATTACCTTTTCGTTCTGTTCTGGACTATGTGGAATTGAGCTCAGTCCATTGGAGATTACGGTGTTGTATTGATTCTGATCTTGGGTGTCGGAAGGGTTCTGGGTTTTGGAAATTGCGTGTTGTCTGGTAGATTTAGTTTACTACAAGGTAGATCAATTTGGAGTGCTTCACTTCTAGCCTTCTTGGCCTTTGAACGTTCTTGACAGTATGTGTTGTATCAATTTTTTTTGAGCTATATATAATCCTTCATTATTGGCATGCATGCTTATTGGTCATTTACTTTTTTTTTTGGTATTTCTCATTCAGTTTCAAAATTATTTTCACAACAGTGCATCCGAATGAGGAGGGAGATGTATTATCATCATATTTGTTTCTTTGTTAACTAAGGGTCTATCTCATTTCCCTCAGTGTCGAATATTCATAAGAAAGGGACCACCTATCTAACAATAATAGCCAGCGATGACCAGTGATGGTGGCTTGACAAGGTTAGATATTGTTTTTTTCCTGGGCTCGCAGCAATGCCCATCCTCTAATATGGTGTCTCGTTCATTTTTTGGATTCAGTAAACATATGGATTTAATTAAAAGTTCAAATAAAACTTATACTCTGCAGGTGAAAGAGTGGCGACATTTGTATATTGCCAGAATTGAAAGAATACATACCACCTGCTCCGTTTTCTAGCAGGTATGTGGAATGGATACCTTGCAAATTCAGGAAGCAAATTTAATTAGATGTATCCCAATTTTGTATGGTGATTAGATTATTGTCTTTGAGGGTAAATGGCTAAATTCAGAGTGAGGGTTTTATTAATTTGAGATCATTCTCTTGTTCTGTAATTTTATAATTTCTCATCTTCTTTATAAGGTAAACATCAGGGAGACAATAAAACAACAAAGAACTTTCTGGGACGTGCTTGCAGATTGTAGGATTGTAGAGTTAGAGTATTATGTAAAACTATTTTGCAGAGTTGTTTTCTTTTTCAGACTTGTATAGAATGATGCTTAGGTTCTTGTTTTCATTCTTGTTTGTGTCCAGGCTGTATAGGCTCTAGGGAACTGATGACTTCTTAATGTGTTGTGATCTCATGCTTGACGAAGTTTGGCCATTCCCTTTGCTGCAGTGGCCAGATGTCAACCTAATTGATTAAAACAAAGTTTGTCAACTGGTAAGCTAATCATCATATGCAATTGTGTTAAACCTTTTGAAAATATATGATGCAACTAAACTGATACCTTGATTTTAACTGGAACTAAGCTGATGTATAGAGAGTACACAATTATTAGACAATCTAAAATACGGAAGAAACATTGCGTGCTGCATTAGTTTTTTTTAGGGCATCCTGCATTAGGTTCTGCACTCTGAAGTACTCCAGCCAAGGATGCTGCACGCCAAGTCCCTAGCAAGGTTAATTTCTCTAACAGCTAAATAAAGTGCCTTTTTGCAGTCCAGTACCAAATCATTCATTGGGTAATTTTTATGTTTGGATGAGATTATAAATTATGTGGTCTATGCAGAACTAAGGTCAGTTAATAAGCATAACCAAAATGAAAAAGGAAAATTATAGATTAGATAATGGTACATGAGAGTACTCTAGAGGCTTTTAATGTATCAGCCTTTTGTGGCGCAGGCAGCAGGCTGCTCAGTGATTTTAATTTTTGAACATTGTTTGTTCTAAATTTCTTTTGCTCAATGATTTTCATTGTCTGTTTTACTTGGCTGTGCAGGGGAAGATCTTTGTGGTGCTCGAGAGGAGGGCTCAACTTATTGTTTTCTGATGGTGAATGGAGTTTGAGACTTTGACATCTTGGATGTCAGGTAGCATCTAATTCTATATTTACTTAATGCCTTCTCAGGGTTATTTGCAGTCTTCCTTTTTTTTACTAATCCACTGTTTTTACTTTTTGCTTCCAGCATGTACATTAAGCTAATACCATCTAATAGGATGAGGAAACTAGACACGAATGATTTGTACACTATTTAATATTACATGAACAGTGCATTTGCTTTTTCGTGATGAAACTTTCCTCTGAACCAGAACTAAATCACTGCATTTTAAAAGTAGTCCAAGTGGTATATAAAATGTAAATAAATGGACATTATTGGAGATTAACCTTTTCAGTTTGGTAGTATAGCATTCTTTTCGTATATAGTTATGATTACTATATACGAAAAGTAAAGAGAAAGGAAGAGAACCCAGGAATTTAGAAAGGGGATGCCACTGCAGTTATTTTTGATTTGCTGGTGGCTCTATGATCCCTCTAAGCATCAAGGTTATCTGTGTCATCAACTGTGCAATGTTCTTAGGAAGTATTATGTATATATTATATCACAGACTATATCATTCTCCTAATCATAAAGAGTATTGGAGCCATTTAGAGTCTGCAAGAATGTTTGAATTTCAATTTTGTACTGCAGAGTGAAAACGTAGGCAAATCAATTGAGTTTGAAGCTAGAAAGGGGATGTCAGGGGAACCTGCAACGAAAAGCTTCACGATTTTGTTGATACACTTGTTTTGGTTGAATGGTTTTTCTTTTCTAAAATGATTTCATTTCAGGTGAGGTAGGTTTGAGGAATGCTGGAATAATAGAAGTTCACAAGAAAAGTGTCCAGTGTATGGATCTAAGCATCAATGAGTCTATCAGTAATAGGATGGTTGATACACTCCTTTTTGATTGATTGGCCAAGTGCACCGATGCTAGGATGCAAGGTGAGAACATCTTTCAGCAAGCTTCATCATGTGACTGCTTAACTACAGGGTCCTTTCTTGGTTCTTCCAAGATATTCTTCTGTTATTTAACACTATCTTTCTTCATAAATACGGGTGATCAAATTAAGCATATTCATGTGTCCTTCTGATTTCAATGCATTAATAATACTATTTAAACAATCACTAGCTATGTGTACCATACACATGTTTGTATTTGTTTTTTCCAATACTTGATTTCTTTGTGCTCAGTCATCTCCAGGGACGAAGCCAGGAAAAAAATTAGAAGGGGCTGAACAAAAGTACTAGTTGGGCTTTAGGCTTCTATCTTGTTGGATTGCTGGTCTAATAAACTTTAGCCCCTCTTAGTGTACATATTTTACCTGAAATTGGACAGGGAATCAAAGGGGTTTCCTTTGGCACCGCAGCGGTAGGGGGGGCTGGAGCCCCACCCGCCCCACCGCTGGCTCCGTGCCTGGTCATCTCCATCTTTTGTGCATGGTCTGAGGACATAAGGAGCTGTTGTGCCTGATTGTGTCAGCTTCCAGCGTGAGGTGGAGATGCTGTGCAGACCACCTGCAGGAGATGACACCGAACTTGGCCTTTGGTGAGTTCACTAAAACTCGTCCTTGGCACTCCTTGTCTTATGTCCTCAGTGATGTCCATTATTTGCAGTTCTCATGTAGCAGTTGTTTGTTAACCTATTAATCAGGTGGAGGTGGAGCTATGAGTGTGCACAACCTGATACTCGTATGTATATTAATGACTGGTTTCTAATTTGTTACGCATGGTCTTTCTATCATTTAAATGTAGTACATACTATCATTGATTACATACTTACATTAGTGCAGTTGTTAGGTTTATTCTATGCAGAACTTGAAAAAAATGACACAGGTACTAGGGATAAATCCTTGCACCTATATTTTTTTGACTCGCTATATTAGAATATATAATAAAAGATATAGTTTACAAGCTATATTCCTACACATGATTTTCTTAACTAAAAGAAGTTTGGTTCACATTCTGTACCAACAGATTTAATGCCTCATGATGTAGAGGGGGGCACCATCCTTCCCTTACCATAATCAACATAGCAAGCAAGAGCCTTTCGGTTCTTGGCATGAGAAGGAGATAGCAAAATTTGAAACTGTAGGTGATTAAAACCCTTTCATTTGCAGTCGCATGTTTTCAATCACAGTAGTTATTGTTAGTGTATATTTGGTAGTTGTAGATATACCCTATCGTAGACTACCATATATCTGTATACCCTATCGTAGACTACCATATATATCCGGGGGAGCCTTGCCCCCCCCCCCCCCTCCCCCCAAAGTCTTGTACTCTCACATATACTGACCGAGGCCTCAATGCAATACACATCCACCTTTATATGCATCTCTCTAATCTCCTACATGGTATCACAAGATTAGTGTTTGAGATCCTGACCTAACCTTCCGCTGCCTCTCGACTTCTTCCCTCCCTCCTATGCGACGCCGGCCGTCTCCCACGGCGTCCATCCAGAGTGTCCCCGTGATGGCCTTCTAGCGCGGCCCTAGGGAGGTCGCCCATGACCTCCGCCGGGGGCAGCTCGCCCCTGCGCGGTGGATCGATTTGAGTCCGCCGTCGTTTTGCGTCAGCAGAAGCAGATCAGGCCGTACCTCGTCACCCGCCTTGGAAAATCGTCGACGACAACTCTGTTCCACGCTGCCATGGTGGCAGCCGTGACTTCCCTGCGTTCTTCCCCATGCTGCCATGAAGGCAATAGGGATCCACAAGTTGGGTCTTTTGCCGTCGCCGATACGCTCCTAGGCGGCACATTCGCTCCCACTCAAGGCCACTCTCCGCCCGTCCTGGCGAGATCCGCCACCAGGTGGGAATCATTGGCTCTGGGCTGGATCCGTCGCCGCCTCCGGGGGTGAGCCCTCGACATTAGAGGGATCCGTCGCCGCTCCATGCGCAGGGCACACCATCTAGGCAGGAACCACCACCACGGGTCAGGGCTCCCCTCAGGCGATGGCATTTGGTTGTGCATCCTCCCTTGCACGTCCGGTATTGGCAACACCGGTGCGTGCCCATCGTTCCCGATGCGTTCCTGGGCCTGGCAAACCCGGGCATGCCTCGCCCGATGTCCTGACTACATCGACTTTGGCATCACTCCCTCTATGACTTCCTCGACGCGCTGCCATCTTCATCTCCGGTGTCCTCTCCATTACGCCACCATCATGGCGCCTCCTCGTGCGCCCGCGGCTACATGTGCGGCTACCTCGTCTTCGGCAACCTCGACACCTACGTACGTCGACAACGGCTATCCTTGAGGACCCAGTGTGTCCGAGGACCGGTGGATGGTCGCTTCCTGGTGTGATGAGTGATTGACAACGTGCTGTGGATTGACGTTTCCCTTGGCTCAAGTATTGCAGGTGTAGAATGCGGCTTGGTTGCATTGGTGCAGGTGAATAACAGGCGCGAAAGGTCTTAGCCATGGCGGCCTCCGACGAGCGGAGAGACAAGTAGGCTTGGTTCGAGGGACCCGATGGCCGGTGGATCAAGTGCGGTTCACATGCTGGCAAGAACGAGCAAGGGGACGTGGTTCCGGTGCAGAGTAGCGGCTCACAACCGAAGCTCGTACGCGGACGAGAAGCCGGCGCAAGGTGGCGGCTAACAACGAAGTTTGCGCGCGGGGTTTGGTGATTTGGCCACAAAATCATCGGTGGACGGTTTCCCTTGGTTTGGGCCTCAAAACCAAGGACCGAGGACTCGACGAGGACGAACTTGGGCAGCTGGGCCGTGTGGGCTGACAGGGGCGGTTTAACTGCCCCCCAGGGCCGGTTTAACCGCCCCCCCTGGGCTGGCCCAAGAACGGCGTCGAGGAGCTTCGATCCGGAGGACACGCGGCGTGACTGCAAGGCTTGCGTCGGAGGGAAGCTAGCTTGCAGTGGAAGGTGCCCGAGCCGGAAAATATCTGAGATCAAAATGTCAAATTTGCCCCTGAGGGGTATGTATCACTTAGGGGTAGTTTAGTCTTTAGAGCACCACCACTTGGACTACTAATAGGCCCCTTCAGGGCTGGTGGCTGCTATCTCTCTAGTTATCTCTTTAGTTTTTCCTTTGAACTAGTTTTCCCTTCATCCCCTCCACCTAGAACTACTTCGAATCATTCCTAGTTTGTATAGGTGAATTCATGGTTATGTGATTGAGTTTGTGCTGCTCATCTTTGTGCCATGATTTGATTTCCCGAGCTCCCTTTCCTTTTTCCATTTTCGTGGGTATTTTCGGAGCTATTTTTGGGGGATTTTCGTTCTTCTTGTTCTAGGGCGTTTTCTCTCGGATTTCTTTGGGGGATTCACGTATGAGTGCCTTGTGCCTCTTTTGCTGGTGATCCTTTGCCCCCAAACGCCGAGAATCGCTCTGGATTTGAGATTTTCGGGATGAACTCGAGGTCATGGTGTTCTTCGCGAGATCTGCGATTCCGGGAGTTGTACTGAGTTAGAGGCCGAGATCGTTTGGGAAAACACTCCACTGGAGGTCTAGATCATCTGACCAAAATCTCGCCTCAAGAGCTCAAGCGG
This sequence comes from Urochloa ruziziensis, assembly GCA_015476505.1. Classification (NCBI taxonomy): domain Eukaryota; kingdom Viridiplantae; phylum Streptophyta; class Magnoliopsida; order Poales; family Poaceae; genus Urochloa; species Urochloa ruziziensis. Next base: position 22,679 of record WEIB01000747.1, read on the forward strand.
TTTGGGAGATCCACTTTTGTTTTGACTTTTTCCCGAGCCACCCAGGCCCGGGCGGTTTAACCGCCCCCCTGGCCGGTTTAACCGCCCCCCTCTGGGTGTGTTAGATCGAGCCGAGTTTCGGGTCGTTTTGGTGTTCGTTTCGATTGGTTCGAGTTCCGCTGCTCGTTTCTTGTTCCTAGGGTCAGTAGCTTGACAGTGGCTACGTGATCTAGGCAAGATTGCTCTCGGAGGTTTCGGCGTTGTTTTGGGAGAATAGCCGGATTGTTTGGAAAGAATTTTTATCGGCTCCCATTCACTCCCCCCCTCTCTGGTCGCCGTTTCGGTCCTTCAATTGGTATCAGAGCCGGTTACGGGTCTTTGTGACTCTAACCAGTCTAAGATCCAAAGATGGCGTACCAAGATCGGGGTTCCGGGCCTCCGCACTTCGATGGGAAGAACTACCCGAACTGGGTTGCGCATATGGGCGCTTTCTTGCGAGGCAAAGGAAAGTTGCTGTGGGATGTGACCAAAGATGAGAACTATGTCAATCCCACCAACTTAGATGCCCAGGATGCAAAGGATAGATTTGAGGCGAATGCCCGAGCTGTTGACTACTTGTTCCGTGCTTTGTCCGCCGAGGAGTTTGAGCGTGTTTTGGGCGAGGACCTAGCTTGCCAGATCTGGCAGAAGCTCAAGGTAGCCCACGGTGGTGATAGCCATGTCAAGGCTAGGCTTTTCTCGATGTACAGAAGGGAGTATGAGAATTTTGCTCATTTGCCTGGAGAGTCTGTTGATGCTTTGTTTCAGCGTTTCACGTCTATTGTCAACAACATGAAAGCCAACATTACCGTGCTCCCATACTCGGATCATGACCGAGCTATCAAGCTCCTGCAAGCACTTGATAGATCCGTGTGGGGTGCCAAGGTTGAGGCGATCATGGAGTCGGCAAACTATGAGACTCTTTCTGTTGATGAGCTTTTCTCGAAGTTGAAGTCTTCCGAGGTGGACAGACAGTTACTTGCCAAGGCTAAGAGTCCGACTGATCCCCATAGTCTGGCTCTAGTCGGTGGCTCTGGATATGGACATGCTAACACTCCTAGACACTTTGCTTTGTCTTCTCTTGTGTCCCTTCCAGATGAAGGGTATGAGGTGCTGAGCGAGGAGGATCTCGCGTTGCTCACGAGGAGGTTCGAGCGGATGTACTAGAACCACAAGGGTTCGAGGCGTGCCGGGAGTACGTGCTACAGATGCGGGAAGATGGGCCACTTCATCGCCGAGTGCCCCGAGGAGATCAAGAACGACTACAACCGCAAGCACCACCCGCGAGACGACCACAAGCACCGTCCCAAGGACGAGTACCGCTCCAAGAACAAGAACAAGGACGAGAGAAGGTCCAAGAACAAGCATGGTGGACACAAGAAGCACAGATCTCGAGCGATGGTGGCTGATGCGAGCGACATCGACACAAGCTCCACCAACACGTCGTCAAGCTCAAGCAGTGAAGATGAAGACCGCTGGCCACCGCAAGGAGAAGAAGAGCTTGAACCGCAACTTCAACGGCATCTCCTTCGCCGCCGTCGACTACTGCACCATGGCGCACGACTCCGTGAAGAGCAAGGACGACTCCGACTCCGACTCCGAGGATGAGGTATTGACAGATCCCACCTCTTTGCGTCAGGAGATTGCTAGATTAGAGCAGTTGGTCGATAACCGTGATGATGTGCTTAGAAAGACCAACAAGGAAAGAGGGAGTTTAGGTCTTTGCTAGGAGAGTCCAAGGATAGAGTGGCTGATCTTGAGACCTTGCTTTCTGAGACTGGAAAGAAGGCCATGGAGTTTGAGTCTTTGCTTTGCGAGTCTAGGGAGAGAGCAGCTTCGCTTGAGTCTGAGATTGCTGTTTTGAAAGATGCTCCTCTTGTGTCTGATGAGGTAGAATGCTTGTTCTGTGATGTGCATATTGCTGATCTTGTTGTGCTTAAGGAGAAACACATGACTTGCTTGGATGAACTAGAGGGTGCTAGGGTTGAGCTTGCTGAGTTGAAGTCTAGGTCATCTTTGCTAGGAGCTTGTACTTCTTGTCCTGCTTTGCATGCTCAGTTGCTTGAATCACGCACCATGATTAGTTCACTTGAAGCACAACTTAAATCACCCATTGCGAATTCATGTTCTGCTTGTGATGTTGTTGCATTGAAAAATGTTGAGTTAGAGTAGTGTGTGAATTGCTTGCAAGATGAGAATGATGAGCTGAGACAGTGTTTGGGTTGGTTGTCTGGTCGTGAGCCTCAGCTCAAGATGTTGATTGCGAGTTTCAAGAGAGCTGATGGTTGTGGTCTTGGTTCTGAGAAGATTGGTGAGAGTAGTGGTGAGAGAGAGAGATCCAGAGAGCTCCACCGCAAACATTCCCACAAACCCACCAAAAACCATTCTCAAGAACACCTTCACACCCAAACCAAACCACCTGCTGAACAAGCTTGACACCACTCCAGAGGAGAGTGACCTTTGTGAGGAGTGGGGTTTACCAGCCGAGAGAAAGGGCACAGCCGAGAGAAACCCCAAAGCCAAAGCCAGTCCGCTTCCATTGTGCGCATTGTGGAAGGGATGGACACCTTGAGGAGTTTTGTTGGAGGAAGAAGAGGGAGGTGAGAAGAGAGAAGGAGGTGGGGAACAGGGATAGGTACTACTCTTCTCGTAGTGTGCCTGTGTCTCGTTCACCCTAGCCGAGAGGCGACGCCTTTGTGCGTACAATTTCTGTAGTTGCTAGTCGTGGTGTTTCAGTTGTTCGTGAGTTTGCTAGGCGGCCTCCGTTTCGTGGTCAGTTTGGTTCAGGGAGGTTCGACCGTAGCTTTGAGGCTAGGAGAGAGTCTAGGCCATGTTTTCCCCCGCGTGGTGCTAGAGGTCCGATGGTGAGAGACGAGAGGGTACCACGTAGTGACGATGTTTTTGCTAACCCCTCTTTTGAGCAGATGGCCCAACACTGGTTTAACTCCTTCTGTGCTAACCCCAGTGTTGAGTCATTCGCTCGTTCTCGTTCTCGCTTTTGATTGTGCAGGTGTGAGGTATGGAGAACATGAGCTTGGTGACTCTTGGTCTTTTGCATGATCAAGGTTTGATGGTTCTCTACACCTTTTTTGGATGGCCCCGATGTGGCCCTTGTACACTATGTATTGTGAGTATATCCCTTGTACACTCTTGTGTTCATCTGTGTATATTTGGCTTGCTTTGTGCCTGTATCATGATTTTTATGTTTTGTGTAGCATATTGTACATTTGTTTATCTGGTATCCTTTTAGTTGGTATCTTTTGTTGCATTTTGCTCATTTGAGATTTCTCTTCCTTTTTATGATGGAGCTTTCCATTTGCTTTTGTACACCTTTTCTAGTTTTTCTAGGTGTCTTTGATTGAGGGGGAGCTCGGCTTTATCTAATGGGGAGAAATTTGCTCAAGTTGGTTTGACAAGGAGATGACCTTGCTTATAGCTTTTTGGATTGCATGAGATTGTGAGTTTGTTGCGTTTGCATTTTGATTGTGCATATCATGGGAGTTTGAAGTTTGCACTTGAACCTTGGATTTGCATTTTGGTTGCACATTCCAGCGGGAGCTTTGTATTTGTGCTATGATCGCGCTTGTGTATTGAGTTGAGCTTGCCCACGTTTCTACCCAAAACCAGCTTGCAGACATTTTCACTAAGCCACTTGACCAAGTTACCTTCACCCGCTTGCGAGGAGAACTTGGTGTGTGTGCGGTTTTCTGAGCTGAGTTTTGGAGGCTTCTCTTGTAGCATATGTATACTGTTGTACCATCTTTGTATCTTGATGTATATTTTTCTTGCTTTTGTATCTTGATTTCATCTTTTGTATCATGTCTTAGGATGAGCTTCTCCTATATGCAGTGATTGGTACAACTTGCTACATTTTAGAGTTAAGGCAGGCTGGCTAGGGATTGCTTGTATGGATGGCTATGCTCTTGATGGTTTTGATATATATTCTCTTGAGATAGTCTCTTTTCGAAATTAAAATGACAAACTGAACTTAAACTTCTACACCCATGAGTAAATGCCTTTGCATGTCTTGTTTGAGCCGAAATGGCTATATCTGGCTTAAGATCATGTTAGGGTGTGATATTCTTTTCAATTGGGTCAAAGACCTTTGTCATTGTAAATGTTTAGCCCATGCTTTATCTTGTGGAGGAGCATAAGCTTCTTTCTGTCGCAAAGACATTTCATGTACCATGCTTAACTTGAAAAACTTGAAAAAATGAGATGTCTACGCATGAAAGAAGAAAGATGAGAAAAAGAAATATTTGCTGAATTTATGCTCATGTCTCTATGCTTTCACCATTGCACACACTTGCACACATGGGTGCTAAGCGGTTGCATGTTGTTTGCCGGAGAAGTCTCCCATGAGAAGTGAACACATGGCTCCGTGCTTTGACATGACATGAGGTAGAACTTGGGCGTTTATGATGATCTTTTGTCAAGAATGCTTGTCCTTTCATGATTTTGGTGAGATGAAGTTTATTTTTGCTTAAACAATCCATGGTTAGGACTTTGCTCATGCGGTGACCTTTTTGATAAAAATCCACAATTTGCTCATGGCTTTGTCAATTGGAT
>WEIB01000748.1:0-27212 GCA_015476505.1 Urochloa ruziziensis
TCCCAAAATCTTCAAATCTAGGACGAATCCCGGCGTTTGGGGGCAAGAGATCACCAAGAAAAGAGGCACAAAGCACTCATGTGTGATTCCCCCAAAGAAATCCGAGAGGAAACGGCCTAGAAATTGAAGAACGAAAATCTCCCAAAAATATCTTCGAAAATAGCTCCGAAAATAGGAAAAAGAAAAGGAGCTCGTGGATTCAAATCATGGCACAAAGATGAGCAGCACAAACTCAATCAACCAACCATGAATTCACCTATACAAACTATGAATGATTCGAAGTAGTTCTAGGTGGAAGGGATGAAAGGAAAACTACAAGTCCAAAGGAAAACCAAAGAGATAACTAGAGAGATGGCAGCCACCAACCCCTAGGGGGCCTATTTGTAGTCCAAGTGGTGGTGCTCTAAAGACTAAACTACCCCTAAGCGATACATACCCCTCAGGGGCAAATTTGTCATAGTTGCGAAATTCTTCCGGCTCGGACCGCATCCGCCGCAACCTTGCTTCCCTCCAACGCAAGCTTTGCGGCCACGCCGCGTGTCCTCCGGTCCAGGCTCCTTGACGCCCACGACTCCTCCTGATAGGCCGCGCCACGCCAAGTCCTCGGGCTTGCTTTTGAGGCCCAAACCAAAAAACCGTCCTCCTGATGATTTTGTGGCCAAATCACCAAACCCCGCATACAAGCTTCGGTTGTTAGCCGCTACCTTGCACCGGCTTCACGTCCACGTACGAGCTTCAGTTGTGAGCCGCTACCTCGCACCGGATCCATGCCGCCTTGCTCGTTCTTGCCACCATGTGAACCGCACTTGATCCATCTGGCCACCGGGTCCCTCGAACCAAGCCTACTTGTCTCTCCACTCCCTGGAGGCCGCCATGGCTAAGACCTTTCGCGCCTGTTCTTCACCTGCACCAATGCAATCAAGCCGCATTCTACACCTGTAATACTTGAGCCAAGGGAAACGTCAGTCCACACCACGTTGTCAATCACTCATCACACCAAGAAGCGACCATCCACCGGTCCTCGGACACACCGGGTCCTCACCGGCGTCTGGAGATGATTTGATAAGGAATCGAACCAAGATCGAAGGTGGAGTTCGAGTCAGAATCGGGTCAGAAATAGATTTGTGGACTCATGATCGGACTCGGAGAATCGATCAAGGGCGTCGTGAGCTTTGGGCTGAATTGGGCCGCTGATGGGCCGGTTTATCAAGAGTCTTAGGTTAAGTAGTTTCTTTCTTTTGCGTCAAGTTTATTCATGTCGTAATCGACTGGGAGTCTGTAATTCCAGGGTATAAATATAAACCCTGAGGGTCGTGAGAAGTTTAGATACACATCAATACAAAAACCTTTATTACTTCGTATTTACTACTCGCAATTTACTTACAAGTCGGCGACTTCGCCAAGCTTTTTCTCTTTCAACGAGTTCTCCTGGGCTAGTCAAGGCGAACCAGATCTCCAAGGCTTGCTCGTGAGTTCTGCTTCTACTGAGTAATATCTAAGCTTTAGCATCGGGCGCATCGCTGTTGCTCCGTTTAGATTTATTCGACAGTTATCGGTATCTGCTAGATCTGCAAGTCTTTTCTTGTTGTTTTAGTTTTACCACCATCTATTCAGCTTAGAATTCTATCTAATCGGCTCTGTCAAAGGCTTAATCTTGAGATTTACCCAATAGCTGATTAATATTGTTCTAAGTGTTGTTCTACTAAGCTATATCGGATCACTTCACGGTTGTCTTATATTGTTTAGTCACCAATCGGCTACTGGCTGTTTGATCTATCGAAATCGGCTCCCTGTGCTGTTTTCATCTTATATCGGAATCGGTCTTTCAACGTTTGGACTGTACTAACGAGAGAATCGGCTCCTCAGCTGTTTCTTAACCTCCGATTTTATCCTTGTCAATCAACAGGTCAGATTGACTGGCACGCCCCGGTTTTCAAGGCCACGCCTTCGCTCGTGTGTTAGTGCGCATCTGTCTCCGCCTGATTTTTTCGTCAACACATGGATGACAAAGAGTATCACTAACAATTTTATTATAATTGATGATGATGCAAGAATGTGCTAGCGTGGTCAAAGATTCATGACCAGGATGCTCGAGATGTTGATGCCAAAGTGAAGGGGTGGTGATGACACTGAAGGACGGAGCCAGGAAGTGGAGTGGGTTGAGTGGTCTGGAGCTATTACATCGAATGATCTCTCTCCGCAGCTGAAGATTCTTTACAGAGCAACCAACAACGTCAAATTCCATAGAAACATTTTTGTTAGAGGTGAATTATCATATAGATATGATGTTCTTAATAAGATTTGATGAAACAATAACATTATTAAGATAAAGTGAATGAGTTACAACTGTATTGCCCAGACAACAATGGATGAGGGACAGGCATGCTGTGAGGAGGATCAGGAGAGGATACCGGTGACAGAGGTCATGTTGTTCGTGGCGCCAGAGTTGAAGTACCACTCGTTGGACGACGGCTGAGTGTTGATGCTGTTGGCGAGCGCCTGCTGATCCCAAGACAACATACTGTGGGTGCCGAGGCATGGCCGTAGAAGCTAGGCAGGGGCATGACTTGGCTATAGAGGTCATGGGCCAGGCCTCATGTAGATGGCCTCGGTCCACGGGTTGTGGATGCTGACGATGCCTGGAGGAGGGGCGCTTACGCCAGTGTCCCTAGACATGGAGGAGTCTCGCTGACCACCTCCTGAACGCTAGGAGGAGGCGTTAGATGACTTGGTGTTGCCAGAGCGTTTCCCATAGCATGGCTATCCGTGCTTTTCGCCGCCCCTAGATTTACTGCTCCCAGAGCCACTGGCGTGCCGCGGGTGGTGGAGCAGCCTTGCCGGTCAAGGTAAGGAAGGCAAAGGGCGGAGGAGCATTGGCGAATTTGAGCTCTTCCAGAACCAGCCTATTCCATGCCTCGAGGAAGCTGCGGAAGGGGCAACCACGATGGAGATGGCGACCGATATCATGGTACCACTCGTTGTGGCCGTGGATGTGGTTGACGACGAGGGTGTGGTCATGGATCACCTCTCCAAGGACACCAAGGTCGGCTGCTATTCCCTTGAGCTTGTAGTAGTAGTCGGTGATGCTGATGTCGCTCTACTTGGCGTTGCGAAACTCGGTGTCGAGGATGAGGGCACGTGTCTCCCTATTTCCGTGGAATTAGAACTCAACAACAAGCCAAGGAGCACGAGCACTTACCACGCGATCCATCTCGACGTCGACGAGGTCGGGGGAGAGGGTGTTGAGGATCCATGACTAGACCACGTAGTCCATGCGCACCCATCTAGGGACACATGGAAGGAGTCATTGGACAAGACGTGGCCTTCTAGAGAGTATTTCCAGACAATGAGCAGGAAGGACTCCCACCATGCATAATAGTCTGTGGAATTGTTATCGAGGACGAAGGGAACCAAGGAGCAGATGACCTGGATGGTGACGTCCTACATGTGGAGGTCGATGATAGCAGCATCCTCATGGAGGAGCTGGGCATCGTGGATTGGGGGACAAGGCGTGTGATAGGAAGCGCCTCCGTCATTGCTGCCCGCGTCCTCGTGGGCTCCACTGGCGTGTTCGCACACGACCCACTAAAAGGCGAGGCGGGCGCGGTTGGTGACCTCATGGCGCTGCTGGCTAGCCTCCAACGCCTCGCGCTCGGCTTCCTAAGCGTGGGTGAGGGCCGCGTCACGGGCCAGGTTGACCTGGCGGATGCGTTCCTCATTGGCGAGGCGTGCGTCCTCTGTGCGCTTGGCAGCGTCGACGTCAATGATGTCACTGTCATGGGCGGTCGCCGTCTTCTGAGTAGCAGCGGCAGTGGCAGCTGCTGCGCCGAACTAGGAGCCAACCATCAAGCGCGCGGGGAGATGTGGAAGGAGCGACGCTGAGGGTGGCACGCTAGGGTTGGGGTTGTGGAAGCGAGACGAGAAAAGCCCATCTCTTGATACCATTAAAGCAATAGAGATTGCAAGGAATAGTAGATTGATTATGGGGAGCCAAGGCTCGGATACATATATAGGCAAGAATGACCTAGGGTTTGGGAAACATACCAACTGAAGGAGATCGTTGCCTATCCCAAATATCTATCTGTACAACACCTTAGGAGTGGGCCGCATGGCCAGGATGGCCGGCGTGGGCTAACCCCAGGGGCTTGCCTAAGATGCTTGCTAAGGGCAACTCCAAGAGACTCTCTAAATCATTTGTAATTGCTAGTTTTAAAGAGTCTATTTTCCAATAGCTTCTCCATTTGGTTATTCAAATATAGCTACTCTCTATTCTGGATTTCTCACAAGCCAAATATAGAAAAGAGAATAGCTCTTTACAGTGCATACAGGATATAAAAAAGTTGTTGCAAAACGAAAAGATATAAAAATAATTTTTATGCAAATGACTGTGTCTAAATGATGATTTAGAGAGACTCTTGGAAATGCACTAACACCCGCCAACATATATCAATTTTGTGTTGGCGAGCGACTTAAGCGCCCGTCAGCACAAAGGTGGCATCTGTGCTTGGTGGGCCGTCGGGTGCTAGAAGGTATTTGCGACGTGGGCTTAGATTCATTTTACGCATGCGGGTGCCAAAACTGTTCGGGGGCATGGTAAATCTCACATGTGAGCACAAATTGTTTTTGGCCTAGTGAATATAGGTAATGCAGGATAATAATTGGCGTACCTTAGGATATTTATTTTACAATGACTATAATAGGTAACTTCTATTATTATTTAAGGGTTAATTTAGCTTACTTTTGATAACGAAAGAGGTGCACAATTAGATGCAAATTTAAGGATTATTTCATATTGTTGTAATGAATAATTTATTGAATATTAGGAGTTGCTTTATGTTATTTTGAATCATGGTATAGATGGATAATTTAAATATATATATATTTATTCTCAAAAATATATATATATATATTTTTTATGAGTTACTTAAGTCTCATAATGCGGATGTGGGTAATTTCTCTAAAAAACAAACATCCCCGTGTAATAGGTCTCTGATTAGAATGTACTAAATTAACGTCTAGATTTTTCTATTTTTTGACGATTTCTACATTTTTATTTAGTTATTTATTTTTCTAGCGTGTCTTTTGAGGATTAATGTAGAGGCTTCAATTCAAAAGCACAGTTGCAATAAGTTTGCCCGTTAAGTAGCTACTATATTCTGATTGACGATTCCATCTTTGTAATTGCTTTGTTTTGTGCAAAAGTTCAGGTGCAAGAGGAGCAGCAGGCTGGAGCAGCTGGGCTGATGCGGCCCTACATCGAGAGGTTGCCAGCCAAGCAGCGGAGGTGGAGTCTGGTCTTCCGGACCCGACTAGAGCTCCCGATCTACAAGGATTGCAGGATCAAGAACGCCAACAGCATCCCACTAAAGATCATCCTCGTGGACGCGGTCACCGGCTCGCCGCCGGTCGTGCTCCGGCACCCGCACATGTTGCAGGTGGAGCTGGTCCCGGTCATCGGGGACTTCCCGCCGGACGGCCGTGAGAACTGGTCCGCCTTCGAGTTCCAGAAGAGTGTCGTGAAGGAGCGCGAGGGGAATCGCCCGCTGCTCAAGGGTGACGTCATCCTCGCCATGAGAGACTGCCACGCCGCGGTGCACGAGCTCCGGTTCACGGACAACTCGTCCTGGGTGCGCGGCGGCAAGTTCCGCATCGGCGTGCGTGTCATGCCGGCCGGCAGCATCGACGGCGCCAGGGTGAGAGAGGCCATCACAGAGGCCTTCGTGGTCAGAGACCGACACGGGTTATTTCGCAAGCACTACCCGCCCGTCCTTAGCGACAATGTCTGGAGGCTGGAGTATATCGGCAAGAAAGGCGGGTCCCACAGGAAGCTCGCGGCCAACGACATTCATACTGTGCAGGACTTTGTTAGGATGCTCATGGTCAAGCCTGCCGAGCTGCATAAGGTATGTTTCTAATTTTCGTGCGCTGCCGCCTCCAGAAAAGCTGGGCAGGTCATCGTTGCTGAGAAACCAGCGCACCCGACCTTTACACCGACTTTCAAGAACGACCAAACTAGCGTGACACCATTGCTAACACGGCGGGATGAGTGAGTGGAGGATAACTTCGATTTGGACTAGAGAGATCTTCATGACCCAACTACAACCGTCCAAGGACGTTGTGCCTTAGCAACCGATACACAAACTTCAGTAGTCGCCACGATCTTAGTGGAGCACAATCGACCAAACTAGTAAGCACTACAGGAAAAACGACCTTCAGTACCGGTCGGAAAGGCCGCGTTAGTACCGGGAACCGGTACTAAAAGACTTTAATACCGGTTCCAGAACTGGTACTAAACGCGCACGTTAGTACCGGCTGGTGTTACCAGCCGGTACAAAACTGCGTGCGCTTCCGCGCGCCGCGGGGATGCAGTTTATTTTATTTTATTTCTAATGCGTATTCTGTAACGTATCTGTTCTAATGCGTATTCGTATCGTATCCGTTCTAATGCGTTTTCGTATCGTATTCGTTCTAATGCGCTTGCGTATAAAGTAATGTTACGTTACAATCATATATAATCTACATATGCTTAGTTTGCTTACTAAAAAGTACTACATATATATACAATGTTTCAAGTGTTTCGATTAAAGAAAAACTAATTAAGCTAATCTTTCTTCTTCTTCTTTTGGAACTCCTCTTCCTCCTCGTCCTTGCCTCGATCAGGATCCATCAAACCAACGCTTATTCTCTGATCTGCATGAAATTCACCGTTCGGATTCACGACCTCATCGAGCAGGAAAACCATAAGTTGTTCTTAAACTGCCTTGACTCGTTCCGGTTCAATGAGGTCTTCTGACATTACCATAACCTGCCAAGAAAAATCTTCGTTAGTCTTAATAAACAGATTTGCATAATAAAAATTTAATAAAATGGTAGGAAGTTTACATACGTTAAATTCTTTATCCGTCATATGAATACATATGAATTTTTTCTAACACATATGAAATGTTTCTAAGCAACTCACTTGCAACTAGTAAAAGGTCATTCCTGCAATCAATTGAAGAACAAGTAGGATAAGCAACTCACTTGCAAATAAGGAGATGATTACCACTCTGAAATTCCAAAGGTGGGGTTTTGAATACAAGTAGAACAGATGGTCTAGCTAACACACGCATCTACAAGGAAGTAGTAATAGCTAAACTTTCATCAAAACAAAACCTGATCTGTTTGTGGTGGCTACGGAGGTATATGAGGGGTAGACGACGACCTGGACGCTAACCCTAGGATGTGCCCCTATTGGGCCCCACAAGATACATGGCCCATCAGACCAAAATCAGGTGATGCGACACCGTGGCCTGAAAAGGTGTTATGGAATGACAAGAACAGGAGGAGGAACTAGACTAGAACCCCTGGTCGGGCTGGAATCCCGGCTAGATCGTCGAAGAACAGATCGGTTGATTCTATTCTTCTTCGATGCATCTAACCCAACTCAGAGAGCCTTTATAGACTAGCCATTGTACTAAACCCTAATCAGGGACCTTCTCTGTGCATCGCTCTCATGGCAGGCACCAACATTGATCCTGCGTTCAACGCCATGGCTGCCAAGATTGATCTCATCCTTGTTGAGATCACTGCCATCAACGCTTGCCTCGATGACCGTGAAGCCCGCATCGTGGCTGTGGAGGTGGCTATGGGCTGCTCATCTTGTGTGACACCTCCACCACCCACAACCTCGTCAGCTACACCGCCGACAACCATTGCGGTACCCCCAGCCAATATCTCGATGTTAAAGACCCTGGCCACAACTTCATCTTCTGAAGTGACAACATTCTCTATGGATGGGCATGCATCTAAGGAGGTTTGCATTGCTGTACATTCATGTCTTGCGCGATTCCTCGATGCGATGAGCGGGGACACGGATCTTGCCGATGTCCAGTCGGGGGATGCGGTGGTGTCAACCATTCAAATTGGCTTGTCATCGGGCCCCTGCTCAGAGTCGTTGCCAGCTGGGCCATGGCTCCTTCGATGGTTGCCGCACACGCCCATTGGCGGTGTTGCTGCCACATCGTCGGATATCGAGAGCTCACCCCGGCTGGGTTCCAAGGCCAGGGGATTCCATGGGTTGTTGCATCTTCTCAGCAAGCGATGCCTTCTGCGGTACGATTTGCGGCAGCGATGATTACTGTAGAGCCCTTCGTGACCGTGTAGAGATGACTGAGGATGACAACAAGCCTTCTGGGCCGGTAGGCTGCCTCCTCTCAAAAGATTCAGCCCATAGGACGCGAGCACCTGGGCACCTTTGCCGGGACCTAGGGCATTAGCACATTATGCATGTGCTGCAAGTCACGTTATGTGAGGCAGCCTGTTTAGAATGGCTGATATGCTGCCACCTAGTGACAACTTTACCCCTTGTACTACCAATAATAGGTACTACCAATAATAGGCACAAGATTGTTGATGTAGAACTCAATGCAACAACATACCCTAGAGGGGCGCCCTTGTACTACCAATAATAGGTACAAGGTTGTTTCTGTAGAACTCAATGGAACGGCGTACCCTAGAGGGGCGCCGGTAGCTTCATTATATAGGCAGGTATACAACCGCCATAGATAGAGTACAAGATAAGTCCATGTAGGATCGGTTTTTAAGGAGAAAAATCCATGTAAATTTACTGAAATCGTCAATGAAACTTACATACTCCCTCCGTCTCAAAAAACAAGTCATTCTAGATGTTTTAGGATAGATTAACAAAAATGTAAAATGACCTTGATTGGCCCTATCTTTTAGCCAGATTTTGTGCTAACTGACTGTTGCATGCCTGGATGCACATGCAAACCTACCAAATCGGGTAAAACGACTTGTTTTATGGGACAAAGTTTAAATCACAGAATGACCAACCAACTTAGGTGCAGGCCCCCAAACATCAGAGAAAATCAATTGCAAAGGAAAAGTAGATTGACTAGTAGACATAGGATATGGCAATTGATGACTCTTTGCTTGTTGACAAGCATCGCAAACGGACACACTAGATTATTTAACAAAAGGTAACTTGTGATCTCTAATAAAATGACTAACAATAGGTAAAGAAGGATGTCCTATATGATAATGCCATCGAGATTACGAGGGTGTGACAGCTACCACGAAGAAGAGGGGTCCTCGTAGCCAGATCCTTTACACAAAAAAAGAAAGGATGAAATTCAAGAAAGATGTCATTGTCAGATGTAAATTGATGGACAAAGATCAAATGTTTGATGGCAGCAGGAACATGTAAAACAGTATTAAAAGAGTAATCACGATGGGATTATGAAAAATAGTATCACCAATATGATCAATGCTCATAACTTTGCCATTGCCTGCATGAAATTGTTCCTGGCCATTGTACTTGTCTTGTGTGCTCAGATTCTCCAAAGAATTGGTAATGTGGTCAGTGGATTCAGAATCAAAATCAAAATACCAATTCGTGTCCACACCATATGAATTAACTAGGTGATTCCCCACGCGTTGCTGAGGGTATTTGACAAAGCTTTTCGTGTGGGACGTACATAGTATTGATTTTCTCCCGTTCTTGACTTCTTGCTACTTAGAAAGGCAACATAATAGTATCTGAATGAAGAGGAATTTTGTGCAATTGCCACCAGTCGTCTCGCCGACGACACCGCCACCGCCGCCGTTACCATCATCGCCTTGGTGGACGACATCAGACTGCGCGCCACCGCTTGTTCCTTCATCGTCGTCGCTCTCCATGACATCGGCGTTCCCAGCAGCATGACGTCGAAGACGTCATGTTGCTCAAACACGGTTTGTCTGGTCCTGGGACAGCTTTCTCAGCGGCAGGGGTGACGGCCCGCCGCTTCTTCTTCCTGCGTCGGCCGATACAGATGACCCTGATGCACGAGAGCACGGCACAGACTATTTATAGGGTTGGGCAGAGAACAGAAGGACCATGCAAAGGAATGAATGGCTTGTTAGTGGATCATTTGAGACTTATGTTAATTTTAATGCCACTACGGTGGGCAGAGAACAGAAGGACAATGCAAAGGAATGAATGGCTTGTTAGTGGATCATTTGAGACTTATGTTAATGTTAATGCCACTATGGTGACTGTTTGCATCTACGTTGGTGGATATTAAAGGAAGATCAAGTGGGTCGTTGATATTTATTGTTGGTATTTGGTGGAAGATGATGTGTGCTGACGTGGATTGCTAAGGATTGAGAGAAATCAGGTAGCGGGGATTGATTATATAGGTTATATAGATAGTAGTAGACGTTGACTTTTGGGAACAAAACTTGAATGGCTTCTGTCCTCCATCACGTGGTGTTACATACTTCCTGTTGAACCTATACCAACAGTCATGGAAAGTATATCCAGTACGCTCACAAAGTTGGCATATAGGAGAATCATCTGTATCAGAAGATCCCTGAGATCCTGGACCGCGAGCAGGAGGTGGTCCAGAGTTGCCACGTCCAGGGAAAAAAACCACGTCCACGACCTCGAGGAGTACCACGACCATGGCCACGAGATGCACTATTGGCAGAGGAACAAGACCGAAAATCTTCAAGACGCTGATGTTGAAGACGAGCTTCGTTGGACAATAGCTGAGCATAGACATCATCAAGAGACAAAGTATCTTTAATCGAAACCGAAGAAACAAACGGATTGTACTCGGAATCAAGTCCGTTGAGGATACATCCAATGAGATCATCATCTTCTAGTTTCTTGCCGGATGCGCCAATTTCATCAGCAAGACCCTTCATCTTACTAAAATAGGCAGAGGCAGAGGAGTACCCCTTGTTTTCCTAAGATAGCTAAGATCTAATCTGCAAGACCTTGGATCGGGATTGAGACGAAAACACCTAAATGATGGCTTTTTATAGATTAGCAGCACACTCATGAGAGGAAACTTGAACAAGGATCTCTTTAGTTATGGAAGATAGGAGATATGCAAGGAGCTGCTGATCTTGAGTGAGCCCTGTCCTGTATGCAGGATTTTCAACTTCTTCGACAGACTTGTCTGCTTTCTCAACACGAAGTGTCAATGAGGGCTGCGCCACAGATCCATCTAGGACGCTCATTAGGCGTGATCCACAAATCCTAGGAAGAACTTGTGCTCACCACACAAGTTAATTGTCCTGGGTAAGCTTCTCCAAGACAAGGATGTTGAACATCGTTGTCGCCGAGCTTGAAGAAGACATGATCGGCGACGAAAAAAATTTGCTATGCGCAATTGGATGTAGTAGAGGAGGTGGCTCTTATACCATGTTGAATTCAATGAAATGACATACCCTAGAAGGGCATCGGTAACTTCATTATATAGGTCGGTATACAACCGCCATAGATAAAGTACAAGAGAAGTCCATGTAGCACAAGGATAACATGAAATCATACATGATCAAGGACTCTAAGTCCGGTCTTACACAATTACTTCTGCAGTTGCTACATACTTCCATGGTATCAAGGGAGATGTGCTCTGATCATATACATGCCGGTGAACCTTGGTCTTCTGTTATTCACGTGGAGGGAGGCAATTACCAGTGATCATGGCTGAGAAGATCAAGATAATTTGATCTTCATTTTAGTCATCACAAATAAAAAGTCGAGATGTAAAAGGCTTATTTCTAGGTGACATGTTTATGTTGAGTGAGCCGTCATGTTGCAGCTCGTGCACGAGCTGCTTCGAAAGGGGGCGGGGAGGAGTAGTGTTATGAACAGTCAACTGGGTCTTTTATGGGCTGAGTAGAGCCCAAAAGGAGGGCCCGTGGTACTGTTCGCACGCTACACTATGGCGCGACATCAATTCATCGAATGTAGCAAAGATAATCACGTTATTGGATTGATTCCCTATTTGTTTATAGACAATTAATACGGTCATATCCGAGCTAGTGTTGTCCTCTCAGAACTCAACTCTTTATTTATTTCAAAAGTCCTATTGCAATCTTTACAGTGCATATTCTTACCTACTATACTCATGCAATCGAGTGGCACCTACTTGCTATGGTTTCTTGGGGTTGAACGGCACCTGATCTATTTATAAGCCTATAAGTGAATTTTAGATAATGTGATAAGTGTCTATCATCTAAAAAATTCTTAGGTTCTGCAATCTATCCACACTTTTGCATGGCACCTCTGCTCCTGTCCCAAGAAGAATGCAATCCTCATGTTCAAGAAGTTAGATAATATCACATTTGATCAAATTTATACAAAAAGGTATTAATATTTATGTTTCCAAATGGTTTTAATTTGAAAATACAATGTAGGATTACACTAATGATGTCTATTTTGTATTTTAAATCTATTTTGTATAAATTTAGTCAAATTTGAAGTCGGTTGACTTATTGGGAGATGAGAATTGCATTCTTTTGGGGAGGGAGGTAATAATTTCTTATCTTCTCCAAAATATTCTAGAACTTTTGGAGTATGCAGTTGCTAATATCATCGGTGGCAATTAGTGATGGACGTCAAGCTCAAAACTCGCGAGCTGGCTCGGCTTGAATGTAGCTCGGCTCGGCTCGACTCAGCTCGGTTGATTTTTTAACAAGCCAAACTACAGTTTTTGCTCGTTTCGTTAACAAGCCAGCTCGCGAGCTAAACGAGCCCAAAGGCTAAAGGTTCAAGCCGTCCAATATAAAGAGTTAAGCCGAGCCAAGCAACCTACATGGATCAACTACTCTTTAGTTGCTCATTAGTTGTGGCTTGTGTTGTGCATGCTCCAAAGATAGTGAATTTTAGAGGTTTAGAAATTTTATAATTGATATAATTTATTTTATACATGTTAATGTGGTAATCTCAATTTACGTGTGGCTTGTGAGCCTAACAAGCTGGCTCGAGCCGAGCCAAGCCAATATTTTTGCTCGTTTTGTTAACAAGCCGAGCCGAGCTCCTAACGAGCCAGACTAAGCCGAGCCAAGCCAGCTCGAGCTGGCTCGGCGTCCAGCCCTAGTGGCAGTGCTGTTTTGTTTGATTGCTCTGTTTATGAGACCAGATTCTGGGCAGCATGAGCATCTACATGTGGGAGGCGACCACGAAGCACGCCAGGACCTGCGTCACCGGCGACAGAGTGTACGCGTACAGCGCGCCCCACGGTACCATCTACGTCAACTCCGTCTTCCAACTCGTCAAGGTCGAGTTAGACGGCGTGGAGTACCGGTTGGAGCAGCTCAACACGGCCCAGACGGTGAGTCGACCATGCATTTTTCCAGGCTGCCGATTCGCATCGATGCTGTGAGGAGACACCGTACCAGCTGGTTTCCTGACATTTCAGCATCCGATCCGGGTGCAGGAACAGGTGCACAACCTAATTCTGGAGGCGTACGAGAATCGCGACAGACTGCAGGAGGTGGACGGCGCCATGATCCATGGAAATGCGGCCGACAACGTCCCCCTGATGCACGGTAAGTGTTTCAACAATTTTCAGAACCGTACGTTCTGAACTCTCAGGCTTGTGGATACGACAACGCTGTTCCTGTTATGACTTCTGCTGCCTGCTGGGCAACATGCAGATGCAGCACAGATGGCGCTGCCAGCAAATATGTCAAGTAAGCAACAGATTGGAGGGGACTTAGATCAGCAAACAACATCAGTATCGCTTCAAACCCTCATAATAGACACGAGTAACCAAGGTGGTGGAGGCCAAGGACTTAAGGTCGCTTATGCCGGGAACTTTTAGTTTGAGTGCTCATAAAGTTTGTAAGTTTTGTTTTATCTTTCCTGTAGGCTATCCACGCGCGAATAGTCTGCTTGTAAACTCCTTTGCTAATAGAAATAGCACAGTCTCGTGCCTGTTCGTTTAAATAAAATCACGGTGTAGTTTGGTAACATTTGTTCTCTCCTTAGGCTAACATACTTTAGCAGTAAGATCATGCTGCATATGTCCTTAAGGTAGCGCTAGTTTCCTTTTAAGTCTGGGATGTCTTGTAGATCAAGCACCTTCAGCCGTCACAATTGATGAGGTGATCCAGATAGCTTTTGAAAGAAAGTGTTGATGTTATCAGGTCCACATAGTCTGAAATCATTGAAAATGGTGAAATGACGAGCCAAGAGATGTGGCAGGTGATCTTTGTTATATGGTCCCATGAACTGGATCATCACCTATCACGAAGCCCTTGACTTTTCCAGTAGCACCAATATGATGAGGTGGAACAATAACAAACAACCGGTCCATGAGCGTGACAAAACATTGCTCTGCCTTATGCACTGCACTGGACCAGTCCTCAGAGCAATTCCAATAGAGCCTTTAAATTTGAGCCCCTATATGATGGAAATAGAGGGCCTCCACTTTTAGGGGCTAAGAGCAACTCCAGTGAAGCCTTTAAATTTCAGCCCCTATTTGGTGGAAATAGAGGCCTCTAGTTCTAGAGGCCCTAGACCAAAATTTGGATGCCTTCACAAAATGGTAGCCTATTTAGAGGCTCCGCTGGAGTTGTTTTTTTTCACTAGGAGACTAAAACAAGGGATAGAAGACCATTTAGGGGCCCAGCTGGAGATGCTCTCAGTTATCAATCCTTCTGTTACCCACCGTCCAAACTATGGTTGACCGCCTGATTCTATAACCTTGAGGAAAGACGGCCAGGTACAACAAGCAGGACTTGTATTCATTTGGCAAGTCGTTGTAGGAGAACTTGAACATCCTTTTGGCATTCTTGCGCAATGGTTTATGTGAAACCTGCAGGGCTCCATGCAGTCTGTTCAATTCTCCAATGCTCCTGTTGGGATTAGCATACAGAGCAGGATGGAGACCTTCATGCAGAATTCATGTGGAGCGCACCTGTCGAAGGTTTCACGGAGAATTTGTGGCTGTTGTCGTCAACTTCACTGCTCACCCAATGATGTCTTTGTAAGCTGGAGTGCAATATCATAGTAGAGACCAACAAGATAATAGGTTGTCTGCTCACTTGGTGGATGGCAAAATTCTTTGGCCGTCTGGATATATGTTATCTGTGGTGTTCACAAACTCACAATCACTATGCGTGTAATAATGCGACCTTGTAAGGAAAATGGCCCTAGGCCATGTTTATGATTTTGGTGATTAATGCCAACATAGTCATTGGGACTAACATGTTTGTCAATATGTATATTTGAAGGTATTTTTAGGTTCCAAGTGACGATATTCAAGCCATCCAAACTATACCAAAAATCCAGACTTAGTCTTATTCTAAGACACTCAAATGATGGTATGTTATAGTCGACATGAGATCCCGCAAGATGATCAAGAAAATCCTGCTCAGAGGAGCACTGACACAATTGATGGTGAGCATCGAATGAGTCGGTGGTCAGCACAGTCAAGCAAGCAGGGCCAAGAAAGGACGGAGCACAGGATGATTCGATGGTTGAGCCATGGACCAGCGAATGAATCGGTGGTCAGCGCGGGAGATGGCAAAGTCAAGTTTGAATGGAGCATAGGATGGTCCGATGCTATGTCAAGAATACCAACGGATGAATCGTGGAACGTGGCAGGCCATAGGTGCATTACAGTGGACAAGGAGCATCGGACAATACGATGGTACAAGTCATGGACCAACGAATATGTCGGTGGTGTCGGCTCGGCTCGAGATCGGCTCAGATTCGGCTGTGGCAGAAATATGCATAGCATTGATTGATCCGATGCTACCTTGGCACCAGCAGCGAATCAGTCGGTGGTAGGTTCAAAGCCAACGGCCTGTGCAACGGCTAGTTGGGCAAAATGCTCCGATGCAATGCGTCGGTGCTCAAAAATTAGGTCGGTGCTACGCAGAAAAGAAGGCCGTTGGAGCAACGGCTAGTTCTTGGACTTGGGGCTATATATACCCCCTTGGCCGGCCATTTGGAGTGTGATTGAGCTTGGGGAAGGTTGAGGTTGAGTTGTTGCTCACACACAATTGCTCATTCCACCAAAGTGCTAAATAGAAGATCTAGGTGATTAGCATAGAGCTTAGTGCTTGATTAGTGCTAGTTTAGACCTTGTAGCGCATTGCTTTAGGTGTTAGCCTAGAGTTTAGGCGAGGTTTGCATACCTCTTTGTATCGGTGCTTGCGCGCACCAAGAGTTGTAAGTATCAGGGCTTGTAAGTCTTGCGAGACCCTCCAACCGCGTTTGTGGAGTGGCCGCCGTTAGTTTGTGCTAGGGAGGTGAGGCCCTAGGCATTTGCCGAAGCTCAACCAAGTGGAGGCGGCGAGGAGCATCCGGGAGAGGCCAAGCGGAGACCCACTCGCGTGTGGGAAAGTCCCGTAGGCTATCCTATGGAATGACTCGACCGGGGAGTTCATGCCCTTGCGTGGGCATTCCCTTTGAGAGTGGCTCCAACAACGAGGACTAGTGGAAAACCGTGGCTTTCCGATACCTCGGGATACATCGCCGTGTCGGGAGTTTGCTTGCTCTATCTCTTTACATTCCGCATTACTTATTGCACTACATTCCGCATTTACCTTTCGTAGAATTGCCATGTGTAGTTGCTAGGATTGGAACCTAGGGTGCAAAACTTTTAGCGGTAGAGTTAGCAACACATAGAAAAACCTAGTGCACATTTAGATAGAAATTGAAATAGGTTTTTATATGTGCTCTTAGCCATAGGTTTTTTAATTGACCCTAATTCACCCTCCCCCTCTTAGGGTGTCACGGTCCCTTCAGACCTGACAAAACTCAAATCGCTTCTAATCATCTTTGAAGGCCTTTCATCTTATCTTACTATTTTGGATGTTCCTTTTGAAGCCTCTATATGAAGCCATATAGGATCCTAGGTGCACACTCTAGAAAAAAAAAGAAGCCTCCATGTGAATCAACCTGGGATATTAGGTAAGCACTCAAAAACTACCCACCTATACCATTATGAATAATTATCCTTAAATAACCCCTTATATCTATGTCTAAGTTACTCACCTATGCCACTACACAAAAATTAAGTCTAAACTATCCTACCAGTCACATTCATCTTCTAGACGATCCTTTTGAAGACTACATGTGAAGCCACATAGGATCCTAAATGGACACTCTGGAAAAAAAAAGGAAAAAATTTGAAGCCTCCATGTCAAGCCACATAGGATCTTATAGGTGGACACTAAATTACCCACATATGCCATTAAGAGTAATTATCCTAGAATAAGTCAATATATCTATGTCTAAATTACTCACCTCTGCCACTATAGAAAAATTAAGTCTAAGCTATCCTACCAGTCACATTAATCTTCTAACAGGGAGGGAAAAAATATAATGTAACGAAATTTCTTTCCCATTCACACCTCATCGAAGCTTCTCTTTTTGTACGTGGTAGCCTTAGCCCTGATCCATTGCTGTAGCGTGAAACTATCCCGGATCACAGATGGTAGCTAGCATATACCAGATCCTTAACAGCGTGCTGATCGATGCCGGACAGGAACACATCGCTAATCTGCCATTCTTCATCTCCGATGTGGATACAGCTAGCCTGTCTCAATGACTGTGTCGAGATGATACGGACAAACCATCCTCTGCTCGCCATCGAGATGCAACCGTACAGGAACAATATATAGCCTCGCACAGTCGTACTCCTCCCATGCTCTTCGCCACGCCATCTCATGAACTCGGAAGCTGCCTGCCTGAATTAGCCATACTTTGCAGGCTCGCAACGTGAGATGGCATATTGCACGCCGGAAAGTAAATGCCAATAAAAAGTATAGGACAGATATATCCATGTACATATACATGCATTAAAATATTTGTTTATATCCATTATTACTTGAAAATAAATGCAAACACATGCGGAGTAACTTTATTTCACTTATGGTGAAATATATATATATATATATATATATATTTAATAATAATTTTGATTCAAAAAAATATGTGATATTTTAACTTTTTAGCCCGGGTGGATGCACGGGCTGATCGACGGTTAGTTTCAACTAGGATGAATGGCACGCTTCGCCGCGCCTGTAAATGTACACTCAAGTGTAAATTCATGATTAAGTTTCCGCTTGTCTATTTAGCATGTGCGGTCATAGCAGACGCTAGCATTATAAAATATACTCACATGAATTACTTCAGACAAAAATAATTTAAACTGCTTTGCTATGTTGAATAATTATTTGATAATGTATTGTCTTGTTTCTTTTCATATATAGTTGTTGTTAGAAAAGAAAAATAAAAAAGGATGTCCCATATTTGTAGTTACATTATTCATAACCGATCGTACTATTTTGAAGTTCATGAGGACCCCATCTGCATGCTATTGAACTCCATGCACCGCGCAAACACCATGGTACAAATGATTATTCTACCAACCTATAAACAACTATTCTATTTTATTAATAAATCAGAAGAAAGACAATATTAAAAAATAATATTGTTGTGATGGAAACGGCATGCGAAAGCCACAACCGGAGAAAGCCAGGACAACAATTTTAGTAAATGGGGTTTAAGGGGGTGTTTAATTTAGTTCTACCAATTTTTTTCATAAATGTCACATCAAAGAGAATCTTACATGTATGGAGTACTAAATGTAGAAGAAAAAAATAACTCCTTACACGAATGGAGTGAAATTTGCGAGACGAATCTAATGAGTCGACCTAATCCATGATTTGCAACAGCGATGTTACCGTAATCCACTAATTGTGGATTAGTTACCCTTTAATTACCCTTATTAGATTCGTCTTGCAGAGATCTATAATTAGTTTATTATTAGTTTACATTTAGTACTTCTAAATGGTAAGATTCTCTTTTAATGCGACATGCAATTTTTTTTTCACCTTCGAACTAAACACCCCCTAAGTCAGAAGCTGTGACGAACCAAAAAAATAGCAGGAGAGACGGACCAATATAATCATCGAAACAATTAAGAGTCTTTTGATTTGACTGAGAACAGTGAAATGGGACACGCAATCAGTAAATAAATGCTGACACGTATAAGTCAATGGAAGCGGTTGTACAGGCGTCAACTCATATAAGGACCATTAACCTCATTGGCCCATCTGCGTCGGGCCAAAGCACCCCGCTTCATTTAAGTCAATGGAAGCGGTTGTACAGGCGTCGACTCGTATAAGGACCTCAAATTCGCCGGTGTTACTATTGGGCCGGCTCGTTTAAGTAAACGCGCCGGTCCAAACAACAACCGGTTAGAATGACCGTCTATTGTAACCGGTGTGGAAAATACCGGTTAGAATGAGCATCTATTGTAAATGGTGTGGAATATGCCGGTTAGAATATGCCTTTATTGAATCGGTGCGGAAATAAACCGTTTTGCCTAGGAATTTGAACCAACATCAGTTGGAAGTTGCATCGCGTGCACAGTCTGTGCGTGTGCAATTATGGCGGTTTGACGACGACGATGGCCGACCCCTTCGGCGGAGCCTGGACCCTTCGATGCCCTGCTTGCGATACAAGTTGGTCGACGATCCCCATATATACTCCCCGAGCCTTCTTGATCTCGATCGATCTCCTCGCATATTCCACTCCATATAGCCTTCTCCCACATCTCATATGAAAACTCTCGTAGGCAGTTTGCAGGTAAGCGCCATGGCTGAGGTCACCGACAGGACTCTGAGGCCGCCCGACGGCTACCCCAAACTCATCCTGTGGCCTTGCCCAGCGGTGAAGACAGCGGAGGTCTCCCACCGCGTCATCAAGGAGCTCTTCGTCTACGGCGGGGAGCAGACGCAAGTGGTGGCGGCGACCGTCTCCAGGAGGACGACCAGGCCTCCCAGCGTCACCATCGCCACCGTTGTGCACTCCGTGTTTGGGGACTGGTGGGCGGCGAACATCTCCTGCGATGATGACACCGACGTCACGTTCTTCGTCAAGCTGCCATCGGCGACAGATGTGGAGAAGTTCCACGGCCACGGCTGGTGGTGGTTCCAGGAGTTTGTGTCGTTCCGTTGTGTCTTTCATCTCAACGAGTCCGCGGATCTGACGGTGAGGGCCATGGTGTCGAATTTCGCCCCAGCAGTGGTTCTAAATTTAGTTGTTTTTTAAATATTGTTTTATGTGATGATCGATGTTGGTCCCTGAACAAATTAACCGTACTGGCTTCAATAATATTGTAGTTTAATTATTAAGTTTGTTTATGTGATTATGTTGGATTACTCTTTTTATGATTTGGATGATTCTTTTTTCAATTTGCTGCGAAAGGGGCTCTAGCTGGATTAGTTAGATGGTCTGAGTAGCACTCCTTAGGTCCTAGGTTCGACTCCCAGTGGGAGCGAATTTCAGGCTGGGGTTAAAAAAATCCCATCGTCTGTCACCATGCCAAAGCACATGCCATAGGTCCGGCCCAGGTCGTAACTGTGGTTGGTTTGGGCCACTCCTACATGGGGTAGTTGCAGCGGACACTAGCCCAGTGGTTGTCTCACAAAGGGTTACAGACCCCTGTGTAAGGGTGGGGCAGAGGTTCGGGGGTTTTCTCGGCCTGCATGAGAAGGTCTTCTCTTAGCAAAAATGCCCGGGGGCTGTCTTACCCCCGCCGATCGAAGTTTTTTTTTTCAATTTGCTTGATCCTCTTTTCGATTTGGCCCGTTTATGTTTAGGTTTTCGATTGGTTTGGATGACTTTTTTTTAATTTTTATTTGTCATTCTAAGCGGCATAGCCTGGACTGCTTAGAATAAGGGCTATTCTAAGAGGCCCATACTATGTCGCTTAGAATAAGGTCATTCTAAGCGAACCGTGCTGAGCCGCGTAGAATTAGGTGCGGCTATAAAATAAGCCACAACGTTTCGACCAAACCCTATCCACTCTTTCTTCTCTCCCACTCCGCTCGCAACCACAGTAGATCGAGTTGCCTGGCCCGCCGTGCCCACTGCTAGTAGAGCTCCGCCACGCCCTTCAGTCCTCTCGTCCTCGTCTGGCATGGTATTATCTCTCGATGCCGGGGCCACATATCTAGCGCCGGCAGTTAGGCGCCTCCACGGCAGGGCGACTCATGCGGCGGAGGCCGATGCGGCGCCGGAGGCCTTCCTCCGCTCCATCGACGATGCGACCACCAGATCCGTGGGCGGGTTGGCTGGATCCGCGGCGGAGTCGCGAAAAGCGATGGCCTCCGCTTTCCTCGCCACCGCGGAGCAGGTCGCCTCCGTCGGCGGGTGGCACGCCGATCTGGCCTCGGTTCTTGCAGATCTAGCTCGCACGCTTGAGGATCTGGCCGGCGCCTTCGTCAGCATGCGCCTTTACCGCCCCATGGACCATGACCTTCGTCGGGTTGATGGCGGCGGCGGTGGCTCCCCTTCAACCTATCTCATTAGCTCCGCTGCAGTTGCAGTGTAATCCGGTGATGTAAACACCGTGGGATTACATAATTTAGTTATGAACGAATTGCTGCCATTTTGGTCCGTTTTGAGCTAGACACCGTCGTTCCTGTAGCTACCACTAGCTAGTCGTTTAATTCTAAGTTTGTGATGTTTAATTATCTGTTCATGTGATGTTTAGTCCAGTGATGTTAAGTGAAGTGAGGTTATTAGTGATGAACTGTGTTGAAGTGATGATGAACTTTGTTGAAGTGATGATAAATTGTGTTGAAGTGATGATGAACTGTGTTGAGGTAGCTAGCGATGAAGTGTGTTAAATTTTTCTGCAGCAATTCTCGTATATGATCTTCAATGGTACTAGCTATATATATATCTTGTGTGTTGTTGTGAACGTCTAGCACGTACACGTTCGCATTCTGTTGAATGTGAATCTGTTGTGTGGGCAATTCATTCATAACGATCCATATATAACTAGCTAGTATTCATTCGAGACCAATTGACTGAGACGAACGAGTTTTTTTAAATGTGCGTGTCATCATCCTAACCGACGTTAACTAAACAGGTAGCAATAGGTTAATAAAACTACGCGACGCGTAACGAACCGATTAATATACGTAGTCATTCTAAGCGGTGCACACCACGCCGACACGTTTAAGTAGTCATTAGAAGCGGTTAAATAACCGTTTAGGATGACCATTTTATTGGCATCGGCAAAAGGAAAGCGGCGTCAACGCCGGCCCGAACGAGGCTAAAACTTTTTGTAAAGTTTGGAGAAATAAACAGGCCCCAAGACACCGAATTCACTTAAAACACTTTGGTCTGAATCTTGTAAAATTTTGTTCGACCTCCAGCCCTCCACAGCCCATAGAAAAATAATATATAAACTATGCCGTGTACGGTATGCATGAACCCAGTGTCCCAGTCCGGCTAGCACGCTAGTTGCTAAACGATTTTACCAAGCCGCAACACTACTATGGCGTCGTTTGAGATTTTTCTACATTGGTTGCTCAGATTGTTTGCACTCAAATTTAGGTAGGTCTGACCAGGGCGGTTAAACCGGGTTAAACCGGCCTGAGTAAAGTTTTCAAAAGTGGAATTGGATTGCACCATCATCTTTCTCTCGTCGAGCTGATCGAAATGCATATGTGTATCGCCTAATTTGAAGTCAGGATGAAGGAGATATGACCTCGAAAAGATCTACACCTGCCGGGGTGGTTAAACCGGGTCTCTGGGGCGGTTTAACCGGGTCTCAGTTAGGAGTTGTAATTTGATACGGGATTTATGTAATCTTTGACCCCTAATGGGGCAAGACATCCCATCCCTATAAATGTAAAGGACACGGCCGATTGAGCGCATCGTCCATTCGATCCAAAACACTTTTATATATTATTTTGTATCTTTTACCTTTATCTTTCTCAAACCCTAATCTCATCCAACCCCATATGCTATTTCTCTTTCGTCTCTACGGCGTTTGTAGACGTTCTAGGTGGTCTGCCAACCCTAGAAGACCCCTGCGTGCGCTTGCCCTGACGGGTCCCTCCCGGACAAGCGTTCGTTGGTTTTTCGTCGAGTTTCCCAGCGTACCCGGCCGGTTTAACCGCCCTTGGGATCCAGTTTGACCGCCCCTACGTAGAGGTGCTACAGCGAGCTCCCAGCGCGCCGCGCGATCTAGCATGATTGTGTGTTGGCCCCGTTATTGCTGGAAATTAGGCCCATGGAGAGGCCCATTTCAGAAATTCCAAAGCAAGAGTGTATGGCATAAAGTTAGTCCATACTGCTAGTTTGAGATGGTGCAAGCTAACTTAAATAGAAGAGCTCTCTCAGGTCATTGATGAGTGACTGAAGGAGAGAATGAGGCTTGGTCTACACAACATACGCACGCATGCACGCGCGTATACGTGTTCCTTTTCGCGTGACAGACCGCGTGACTTGTGACTTGCGACGCAGCGAGCAGCCAAGCCATGTCAGCACAAATCGTTTGCCATCAGCGTGTTAATTTTGATAACGGTCATTAGAGATAATTAACACACAGTCAATGCCTTAATCCCGAGTTAATTGGACGGTTACTACTACCAATTAGTGGGGCGTTATTGTAGGCGATTCAGTCAGCAGAGAGCTGTTATTGCCTCCTCTATAAGAGGTCCTAGAGACGTCCAGGTACAGACTGATTCCAACACCGAAATAACGCAAAACTCTCTTCTCTCTCTTTTTTCATCTGGTGATTGTGCTGTGGTACTGACCTGCTGGATCTCGCCGACTCTTCCCTTGGCGTGCACCGAGGAGAAGGGTGAGCGGTATCCTCGAGCCCTTGCTGTCGTGAAGCCTGCATGAGGGGCGGCAATAAGGTTTCTAGGCAGCGCAACTGCGCGACCGCTCGATCGACTATGTTCTGCGCTGCCTCGACACTATCTTCACTGCATCGAGTCACATAATGTGATCTTGAGTATGTTTAGATGTATTTCATCTTGCCTGCGTTTAGATTTGTTTTACATAGCAATAGCAATCTCTTGTGTAATTTGCCTCAAATTAAAATCTGGTAGATTTAAACACATTCTTCGAACAATCTAGAAACCTTATATATGTGTTTATTATAATTCAGCAATGGCTGGTGCGTCGGATGCAATGAAACCTGAGAGGTTTTCTGGTGGTAACTTCCATAGATGGCAGACTAGAGTCAAGTTTTGGCTGATGCCTATGGGATTGTGGTGGGTGATCCATCCAATGATGCCATTTACGGATGACCAGTCCACAACCTTTGGAAAAGCAAGTGATACTACACTTGGATGTATCCTGACCCTGCTGTCGGATCAGCTCTACAATGTGTATATGAATTACGCTGTTGACACCATTTTTTGACACGTGTCAGAGCTGGAGAAATTGGCTATATGGTATCAATGTGAAAGCCCATAAACAGTCAGAATTGCCGATGAACCGGGAGCCTGCTAGTTGGGAATTCATCTGTGAACAAGCGAAAATTAAAAGAGCTTGCATGGACATAACATGAATGATTTTGGTTGACCAAATCATGGCTGAAATATTATATTATTAATGATGGATGAAGCAACTAGCTATCGGAGATA
Source organism: Urochloa ruziziensis (assembly GCA_015476505.1). NCBI lineage: Eukaryota > Viridiplantae > Streptophyta > Magnoliopsida > Poales > Poaceae > Urochloa > Urochloa ruziziensis. The sequence continues at coordinate 24,199 of WEIB01000748.1, forward strand.
CATTCATCGGAATCGGAAATATGTTCATCAATCAGTGATACGTTCAACCGTTCCAAGCTGCTAGGGGAATTAAAATAATGTGTCTTCGTTGAATACGTGGAGGCGTCATTAAGAGGCATGTGGGGTTATTTTAGGAAATTATGCCTCACATTGGAAGATGTATTGGCTTATAAGATTATGGAGTACGTTGATCAAGAGGCAGCATATGTCTGATGACCTCATCGTGAGTCCGATTTTAGGAGAGTCCGATTTAGGAAATCCGATTGTTACTTGCCTGAAGAAAGCATGTTGTGGAAATTATGTGCATACACATGAGAGTCTCCAAGACTACATACGCGAGGGAAAAAGCAAAAGAAGATTATTTATTGTTAGCCTGAGGCAGAATCGGAAGGCAGGCCAAGCAGGTGCATCTGTGGATAATTAGAATAAAGAAATCTGCACACACGATGTGGGAAGGAGTCCAAGCTAATTATGCATGTGCGTCGGAGGAAGCTTAATTGAGAAGGATTCTGTAAAAAGGAAAGTCAGAGTCCATGTACCTTAGATATTTCCCTTTTATTAGATATTCATTAAATTAGTCGAGTTGTAATTGGTTTAGATAGGAATTTGCTTCGCATGCGTCGCACGTCAGGTCTTAGGTCCAGCAGCCCTATAAATATAAAGGGTGCGCAGTCGTTGTATTCCATCATAGCATCAGTAAACAAACCCTTTACTTCTAGTACCTTTACTTTTCCGTACCGGCGACTTCGCCAAAGCTTTTTCATTTGAGTTCTTCTAAGCAAGTCGAGGCGATTTCGATCCCCAAGATTTGCTGATGAATTCGAGATCTCTTGGGCAAGTTGAGACAATTTCGATCCCCAAGGCTTGCTCGTGAGTTCTGCCCCTACCGAGTAATTTCTAGGCTTTAATTTCCGGGCGCATCGCTGAGGTTTCGTCTAGATTTATTCAACAGTTATCGATATCTGCTAGATCCGCAAGTTTTATATCAATTCTTGTTGTTCTAGTTTTTATCACCAATTTATCTTGTTTAGATCTAGATTGTTGTCGGCTTATTATCAAGTGATCTGTCCGGTATATCATCAGCAGTCATAGCCGACTAGATCTGTTTCTAAACATTGTTCACAAAGTCTCGGCTAATCTGTTAGCCATTTCTCGGCAGTCTCGGCAATCAGCCGATTCGGCCAGTATTTTACGATTTCTTCTTCCTTGTCAATCAATAGGTCAGATTGACTAGCACGCCCCGGTTTTCAAGGCCACGCCTTCGCTCGTGTGCTGACGCATCTGTCAAGTCATGATTTTTGCGTCAACACACTTTTGGCACGCCCAGTGGGACACGAAATTTTAAGACTCATGGATTCACACCAGATGTTACCATATTTGTTCCAAGCGTCTATGTGCCTAGCCTGTAATCTCTCAGTCGTCATGTCAATATCGAGAAAATTTTCAGGTGCAAGGTACTCCTCAAGTTTTTCGGCCAATGGCTCCTTACACTCAGCCATCATATCAGCCATTATGCCAGGCACAGATTCAAGGGAATTATCAGTTACAACATGCTCTCCAGGTGTTTCAGTCTATGACTGCTTATTTGCAAGCACCAGTTCAGATGCATCATGTGGGGAACTATCAAATTCAGCAAACTCCTCAGGCCTCTTGGCCGATGAGTTATTATTCAAATCGGTCGTATCGGGAGCAGTATCGAGAAAATTATCAGCAGTATGTTCCTCATCAGGTTACACATCTTACAGCTCCGACTGCTCAGATATCGGTTCAGAGCTCGCAAGTAGAAGATTATCAGTCGCAACATGCTCAAGTGTCGGTTCAAGATCAATCGGAACAAATAGAAGATGACCTTGAGCAAGATCAGAATGAAGCCTTGAAGAGGGCTATCGAGGAATATAGATTGGCATGCCTAAAAACATTCAGTATTATTAAGGAGGGAGGTGTGACCCAAATCTATAATTTTTCGAAACCAGAGGAGTTCACAATTAAAAATCAATATGAAGACTTGGCTTCTGAAGTGATCAAGGAATTGGAGTGTGATAATTTTAAAGATAGAATCCCGTGCAACACTGGTGATATTATCAAGGGATCTTCTTTAGTGGGCTTGGTTAAAGCTAACAATTATGAAAATAAGGAGGATCATCTTGATTCATTGATTCCAAGTCAGCTGCAAGAAAGTGGCCAATCTCACAATTTGGAGTTCGGATCAGTGGTGCTAGAGGAATCATAATCTATAGAAAAGCAGCTAATGGTACAGCCAGCACAAGAGTCTGGTGACCAGTTTAACCAGGCTAATATGGAGATCCAGACTATTGATGTGTTTTCAAATCAGCTCAACCCAAAGTCTGAAGACCACACGTACATGCACCATAGGCCATATTCTGAAGCTGAAGATGCTATGGGGAATCTTTTGTTCTCAGCAAGTTCAGTTGTATGATGGGTTGATCTGGAAAAACAATTCCCTGAGTACTTATTAGCTGGAACATGGAACAAAATGCTTACATTTTATATTCAGAGGAACAAGCATGTTCGATGGATATATCAGGTTCATTAGCCAAAAGAAGTAATTATGGGCTCATCGGCTTGTTGAAGTTAATTATGTCAATATAATACTCTAACAAAGGATAGCCGACGTAGTAGTTTGAGAAGGAGCCAGACAGAAAAAGCAAGAATCGGCTTTATGATAACTCAGCCGATGAAGACAAAGCTTAAGTTATTTCATCAAGTTTCTTTCTTCCTAAATTGCCGATGCAATTGACAAGTTTCATTATCATGTTCTTGCTTGATTTGCACGAACCGTGAGGAAAGGTCAAAGTTGAATATTAAACTATAAGGCCGAGCATCGATTTCTAGAAATAAAAGAGCTGATTTAGTAATCAATCGGCTTGTCAATTTGGTGACTTAAATCTGGGATTATATCGTCGATCATCAGGGGGGCTATCTTTCATTACATATCGATGGTTTCACAACTGAAATATTTTTCTATCTGTTGACGCAAAAATCAGGCGGAGACA